>JAEQBH010008703.1:0-72694 GCA_016808115.1 Tetrastigma voinierianum
ATATATTCTCGTGTCACTATTCCTAGGAGTGATAAAACCACAGGGTTCTGGTTCCAACATTGACAATTAATCGGTTCACTTTGTGAACCGCATTTCACGGTATTCAGGCCCCATGCATATCCTGGCTGAATTCATTTCATAATTGCACAATTTAGTCACCAACGACCCAGTAACAGCCCCTCACGGCCCTTTGTTTAGACAAATGGTTGATAAATTCAAGCATTTATGTTCAGGTTTGGAAGCTGATCAATGGCCATTCAAGGCCTCAATGAGCCGAAACATTCGCAAAGTGCTTAAAAGGGAATAAAACCAAGTATGGGAAACCCGCACCGAGGAGGTTTGAAACTCCTAAGTCGGTACCTGGCAGTAGCCCTCCCGCGTAGAGGAGTTCTCCTTCTTGTCCTGAGAGTCTGAAACGGTCGGATCGTCAGGTATTTTTAAGAAGTTTCTCTCTATAAAAAATCTCAAAAAAGCTTCTGCATTCCCAAAATCTGGTTTCACGTTTGCTCTTATCTTTAAGTGGGAAGACAACTATATTCGTTAATTTGTCTTTTAATTAAACCCCATGATTTAATAATGCCAATTTGTCTGCACTAGGTTTTGACATTCGGATCTAACGACCGTCCATTTCATCGTTTCTCTGCCTGTCTGCAGCTTATGGCATATGAGTGCTTGTTATATGTGATTTTCGTCGCATCAAAAATCGTTTTCTGTTTACCGTAAGTCTTATCGAAAAGGTGTAAATTAAACGTCTCGAATTGGCCAGCCCACACGATGCTAGCTAGATTTGAGACAATTCCAACGAGTGAAATCCGTTTCGTCATCCGAGATCTAGATAATTAATTCCGGATTTTTAACCGAAATTACAATTTTGTAATCGAAATTTTGATTTTGCCATTTTTCCAGAAATTGGAATTTCTCGGGTCTTACATTTTGGGCTTTTTTTTTTATAAGCTTATTGAAATAAGCTAAAAATGGCTTATAGGGGTCTCAAACTATTTTTATAAAGTATTTGAAACATGTACTTTTTATCAAAAAATGCATGTGAGAAATAGGATTCGAATAAAGCGTAGATAGCTCTTCTAAATGCATCCTAAGAGTTATTGACTATGGCCTTATTTGGGTAAACGGTTTAATTAAGTATAAGCATTTTATAAGGAGAGCACATTAGATGAGAAACATGTCATGTCAGTACTTTGTTGATAAGTTATTTGTGTTTGGATCGTATTTTGAAAAACGCTAATACATTATTTTAAGGTGTTTGGATGCATTCTGTGGCCTTATAATGGTTAGAGTGCGAGAAAAACCATCATAAGTACTTATAAAATTGAAGTGTTTTTTTTGGATAAATAAACACTTGCCATGAGCTAAATAAATAAATAAAAAAAACTAAAAACTAAAAATTAATATTATATATCTGAAACCATGATCAAAAAATTAAAAATAAAATAAATATTCACTATATATGAAAACATTTATTATTCATATGTAATCTTTAGTATAAAAAAAAAGCTAATAACCATATTCTCCTCTTTACTTTTGTTTCATATACGTGAGATTATAAAAACAAATATTTTAGAAGTTTTTTCTTCATTAAAATATTTGAGATGTTTGCACACATAAATTTGAGCCGTGTATCATGAACTTTACAAAAATGTTATTTAGGACATTCAAAGTGACTTCTTGTCTTTTATTTTTTGACAAGGTAGAAGACGCATGAGATTCAAGAATGGATTCTTATATTGTTTCTTGTTTTCTAAATGGCACACTATAATTTACTGATTATTTTTGACAACATGCTTTTGTTCAATATTCTCAAATTACTTTACATTTTGAACTAAAAATACATTATGTTTTTATAGAAATTACCACGATCACGATATTTCATTTAACATTTTACTAAAAAATTATCCACAAGAAAAAACATAGCCATGAGCATGGTTACTAAAAGATGATACAAAGAAATATATGTAAAGATCCTCAAAGCATAAAAATAAGAATAAAAACTAAATAACTAAAAATTAACATAATATATATATATATATATATATATATATATATATATATATATATATATATATATATATATATATATATATATATATATATATATATATATATCAAGAAACCGTGATTAAAATTTTAAAATAAAATCAAGATATACCATGTGTACAATAAAACTAGCTAATTGATGCATAATTTTAAAATTACAATAAAACACGAAATTAAAGTTAGACAGTTGTGGACATATGGTTTCTAATGTTGTCTCTTACTTGCTCCATTTGCCTAATACTTTCTTGATTTGGTTCCTCCCATATGACATATTCAAGTATATTTTCATCTACCACAACATCGTAGTCAAATTGAACATTCTTGTTAAATAACATAAATTCTTCATCATTTGTATCATTCCTTCTTATGAAATTGTGCAAAGCCATACAAGCAACAATAATGTGAGTCGTAGTTTTCAATGGGAAAGGAGGCATATTGCCTAATATCTTCCATCTAGCTTTGCAACACCCAAATGATCGTTCAATAGAGCTTCGAAGACTAGAGTGTAAGTAATTGAACACTTCATTTCTTCCCCTAGCTCTAGGCCCTAATCTAAAATGAGGGAGATGATACCGAGTAGCTTTATAGGGGCCTAAGTAGCCTGTAAAGTTAGGATATCCGGCATCGACAAGGTAATATTTACACAAATAAGGTGTCGAAAATTTGCAATATATTTACTAATACGAAACATAATATATATATATATATATATATATATATATATATATATATATATATATATATATATATATATATATATATATATGTGTGTGTGTGTGTGTGTGTGTGTGTGTGTGTGTGTGTGTGTGTTGATAATTTTATTATAAATAAGAATTTGAAATATGTTACTGACCTGTAGGAGGATGAGGAAAATGTAAGCTAGGTTTGCGTAAAGTATCCATAAAAATCCTAGTATCATGTGCAGAACCCTCCCATCCAGCTAAAACAAATGTGAAGCACAAATTAAAATCACAAGCTGCCATTACATTAGTTGTTGTGTACCATTTTCTACAGGTATAAGGAATTTGTTGTTCAGTAGGGACTATAATTTTCACATGTGTTCCATCTATAGCACCAACACAATCCCAAAATAAGGATAATATGTCGTTCATCATTTCTAATATGATAAGGAGTATCTTTAAAGTAGAATCAGCCGAACGTAATATCCACAGAAAGGCCATAGCGCCTTCGAGGACATTGTGAAATTGTTGAGAAATAATTTTCTCGAATGTTAAATCTCTCACCGGTGTTATAAAGAGAGATTGAGAGAGACTTGGTTGTCTAGACATAACAAAAGGCCAACTTGTCCATGAATTCCCATGCCTCTTGTTGGCCTTAGACCATATTTGCATTGCAAAATGTTACACAACGTAGAAACATCTTTTCTCATTCTAAACATTTGAAAACAAACGGTATCGATGATATTCTTGTACCCATTCATGACCTATCAATGCAGAATTCCTACGCGGAGTCTTTATCACATGATTTAAGGAATAGTTTGCAGCATGCATTAGCATAAACAATAAAAAAAAAAATTTCCTTTTGACATGTGATACGTGGTTATTGTCAAATAAATCTTCACTATCTGACCCAGGTGTAGCATCGTTAGAACTAGTAGTAGACATCCTGTGCATTTTTCAAAAATTAAAATAACATTATTCACTTTCATAAGAAAAATAAATAATGAACAATAACATCATAACTAGAAAATATGTCTAATAATATAGTTTAAAAAACAACATCAAATAGAATTCAAAGAAAAAAGAATCTAAATATAAAGTTAACAAACCAGTAGCATGTCTGATAAAGTTACAAAACTATAAATAACTCAATGACCAGACACATAAGCCAAAGTGTGGCTCTTTATCTAACTAAGTTGAAGCATAGGGTCATTTAGTAGAACAAAAGTCTTCCTATTTGACTTTTGTTTCATAAATCTAATTACAATTATGTGAGTCTCACTACAATACTAACCACAGCAATACTTTAAGCATGTCAGAGCAATCACCAAGTGTAGAATATATGACTAACATTTGCATTAGCAGTGGAAGTCTTGAGTGGTGAAACTTTCCAATTATACGATCAAATTGATCACACATTCGATGATATCTTATCTCTCTTATTATTCCTCCCGACTCTTTTCTTTTTTGACATTTGACTAGAAGGATTTAGGTCGGTTTCAATTCTTAAAGCCCCTATTCTTCTCTTTCCTCGGTCATTGGTGTGTCTACATGTTTAGTCCATCATTTGCTTCAACTCCTCCTTCCTCCTCTACTAAGTCCTCAGAAGGTGCCCATGCACCAAAACCAGTGGCCACAGTATCCTTAAAAAGGATCTCCATCTCAAATAAATTATTTAAACCCTTTTCTTTGAACTTTTTGCAGCTTCGAAATGTCTGAAATAAATGAATTTAAGTCACTTAAATATTATACAAGCATCATATATATATATATATATATATATATATATATATATATATATATATATATATACAAATATGAAATACCTTAATCTTGGCCTCCCACCATTCTTCACTTGCTGCAATAGTTTGTTTAGAGTTATCCCATCAAGACAGTCTCTTTTCCAACAAGTTTTGCCTATAAGCGCCATTCTTTCTCAAGATACATTTATTTTCATTTGCTTGTACTCATAAGATAATCCTATTGGCTCATTAAAATTCTTGATCACATTTGCCCACCCCACTTTATTAAAGTGTGTGTGTGGCCTATTCCCCAACACATACTTGCTCAACGCATACCTTCATAAATATGTCTGATTTTTAATTCTAATCGGCCTTGTGTCGTTTCCTACTACTGTATTATTTCCCTTTCTCTTGAACTTTTGTTTGAATTCGTACTAATAACAAGATGATAGTGGAATTAAATTCAAATACAAATATGTTTATTGAGGTGCACAAGTGTAAAGAAAAATTATGTGCAATTGCTAAAGATTGTCTTATCTAGTAAGAACTTTTATGCGATTTTGCAACATACAAAATTTCAATTTCAATTTACTTCAAATAACATTTTTCAAAGCTAAGTATCTTTTTTATGCAAAACCACACCCAAAAAAAGAGAGGAAAAAACAACCTATAATCCACAAACCATCCATAATGCATGACAAAAAGACATGAGCAAATAATCAAGAAGAAGCGAAGGAATTTATGACCCGATAAACGAAAGCCACAATCAAAACCATCCAGTTTGATTGCCCAGAAAACTGTACCAATGATTCACCTTTCTCGCATGCCTAGTGTCACATAAATTGATTCATACAATTGAATAAAACTAATTGCATAAACTACTTTCTCATAAATTTTTTTTTGCAAAAGTGCGGTGATCCGATTTGCTTTGACTAAAGAAGCTGAGCAAGTGCTTAACCTAATTACGGCTTGCTTGGAAACAAACGGTACATGGAAAAAAATTGAAAAAAAATTGAAGCCAAGAAATTTATAAAGAGCAGACTCGCGAGAATCTTGGCAGTGAGGTTACCAATGATTCACCTTTCTCATGCCTAGTGTCACGAAATTTGATTCATCTGATGAATCCCAATAATTACACTCAAACTACTATCTCATAAAAAAAATTTACAGAAATTGCATAAATAACACAAGCAATTTCAGAAATTGCAGAAATTGACCCAGTTTGCTTTGCTTTGACTAAGGCAAAGCAAGGGCTTGACCATAATTACATAAATAATTTGCTTGCTAAACAAACAGTACATGGGAAAAAATTGAAACCAAGGGCTATAAAGAACGAATAACAGAATCTTGCTTGGGCAAGGTTACCAATGATTCACATTTCTCGCATGCCTAGTGTCACAAAAATTGATTCATATAATTGAATCAAACCAATTGCATAAACTACTTTCTCATAAAAATAAAAAAAATTGCAGAAATTGCATAAATACTGCAAGCAATTTCAGAAATTGCAGAAATTGATCCAGTTTGCTTTGCTTTGACTAAGGCAAAGCAAGTGCTTGACCTAATTACATAAATAATTTGTGACAGACGGTACATGGGAAAAAGTGAAACCAAGGGCTATAAGAATGAAGAAACCGAGTCTTGCTTGGCGGTCGGGTCTGGAGTGAGGTGGGTTTGAGAATCTTTCAAAATCAAACATACCTTTCTTGTGAGAGGGAGTGCTACCGCGAGGAATGCCCAGATTGAGAGAGGAAGGGGTGCCCGACATCCAGGCTGAGAGACGGGAGCGAGAGGAAGAGGAATGTCGATGACCGTGGCCTGTTCTTTGTATGATGGAGAGTTTTACGGAGCGCTGCGAATTTGTTGATTGGGCCTCTTTCTTCGTTTTTAATTTTCTGGTTGGGAGATTTTGATAAGCGGCGTGAAGTATTTGGTCAGCCTATGAGGGGAATTTTCACAATTTTAGAAGGACAAATTTATCATTTAAATGATCAATTTTAGGCTCCGAAAAAGTATTTTTGAGCTTATTTCAATAAACTTCTCCATGAAGCTTATTGAAATAGCTAAATAACTATAAGGGAGTATGAGTTATTTTGTAGCTCTCAAACACCTATAATTTTAATCGTAAGTACTTATCTAATAAGATAAGTTGGAGTAAAATTTGTAGATAAGAGCTGCGGCAGCGGCATAAGTTATTAGTATTAGTATCATTATCGATATCAGTTATCGACTATAAGTGCTCTAAATTAGCTGACATGAACGACTATTTATTATTTGAAATAAAAATTATAATAAATAATTTTTATTATTATTATTTTTTTAATTATTGGATTACCTATAATTAGTTGAATGCCAAATGCCAACCCATATTTTATCCATAAGTTGGATATGGGAATCAGTAGTGTATCAACGTGGCGGAGGGGTTCTTGAGTGGCAAGTTACTCAGAAAAAACAAGAAGGAAGGAATTTTGGTCCAAATATAAAAAGGCCCATCTTTTTCTTTGCCTTCCTCTTTACTCTCTCCCCCCCAACCCAACACCTCTCCTCTCTCTCTCACTCTTCATCTCTCCTCCTTCCTCTCTCACCTTCTAACCGCCCTTCTCTCTCTCTCTTTCTGATTCTTTCCTTTTTCGGAGTTTTATTGTCTATTTTGGGTTTTAAGTGTTTTCTGCATGGCTCTCTCTCAATCCGCTGTCTGCAACCACGGAGAAAACCTTGGTGGCCAGACAGCGATGGAGGAGAATAGTAATGCAAATAATGTGGCGCGGGCCATTGTAGCTGCCCTTGACTGGAGTTCCTCCCCCGATGCCAGAAAAGCCGCTGTTTCTTACTTAGAATCTGTAATCACCAACCTCTTCTCTGCTACTCTTTCTTCTCAATTTTATGTTGGTGATTTGAATCTCATTGCTTTTGTTTATGTTGCTGTGTATCTGGTTGTATCAATCTTTGTATCGATGTCACTTTCAGTTGGGGTTTAACAATGGTTTGTTGCTATTTGATTGCAAAGAATGGGTTGAGTGACTTTCTCAATCTGGAAGTTTATATCGGTTGGGTTTAGTTGCTGTAGGGTTTTTGATCTACATGAGGTAAATTTTGGGGACAATGAGTGATTCAATCATTTTCTGGAGAGAGTAGATTGAATTAGCTTCTGGTGTGAAAAATCATTGGCAGTTGTATCTATGGATGAGGTTTATTTATTTAGTGTATGGAAAGTCCATGGTGAAGAATTTGAGCATTTTGTATGCTTTGGTGCTGGCCATTGATTATGTTCTGGTGATTCTGCCAAGCACTCGGAATTAAGACTTCTTTCCACCTCGCAATTGCATTTTTGAAGTGCTGCCTGCTTTCGGTTTTATATTGAGTTGGAAAATAGTGAAACATGTGATCTTCATGAAGAATGCTCACTGTTGTTAGGAAAATGATTTATTTCCTGAATGGCTTCTCTGATTTGCTTCACCATGCTATGCAATGTATACCAAGGCAGCAACATTTACAAGATATATTTGGGCTTAAATAAGCTCAGCTGTTCTCACAGGTTTGCATGAATCTTTCAGTTATGTTTTTGATGGTGCTATTGTTGGGTTCCTTGTTTGATGCTTCACCTCCACCAAGCCCCCACAAGAAAAAAAACAAGACTGAATGGTTAATAGGAAATAAATATAGGAATATTTTTATTTTTTGATGCCAATATTGGGCAGTAAATTTGGTGATTTAACTGTAGATATAACTTTGTAATGTCTTAGAAATGTAGCTTCAGAATTTAAATTTTCTTCGTTCCATTGGTCAACTTGAAGTCTTCTTGACTTATATACAGCACAATCTTTTCATGTCAAGAGAAATAATCTTAAACTTTGTAATCTCATATAATAATCACCAAGATTATAATCATTAGGTTAATATTTTTCTTATTGGCATATTAGCTTCTCCAAAGCACGGAAAATATAAAATATATATATATATATTTTTTCAGTTGTAATCCAGTAAAAGATGCCAAGATATAATATGTAAAACCACTAATGCTAAAGTTAGTATGAATAGAAGATTCCTACTTATCTGGTTTCACTTCTTATTCAGGTATTTATTTACCTTCTACTCTGTTTTCAGATAAACAGGAGATATAATCTGTGCGTACTTTCTTTCTTTTAGTAAAGAAGGATTAAATATTTAGATTCAGTTATGGTAAAATATTGCAGTTCCTTGCCCATTTCCTATTCTCCTTTCTTGAGTTGGGTTTCTTTTTCTGGATATATGCGGTGGCTGCTGCAGGTGGTTTTATCATAAAGTTGATTAGACAAATGCTATTAAGTTGAGGAAAAATAATGGTTTAATGGGTCATTAGTGAAAGATCTGTGGGGAAAAAAGATGCTCCAGTTAATTTCGGATGCAGTTGTATAACCCTTGTGGTATATATCTCCATACTTATGCCATATATCATATATATCTCTCTCCTATATATGCACATGTATATTATAGAGGATCTTGATCTCACTACATGATTTAGTTCTTTGATGTATCCACTCACCGTCATTCATATGGCTGCCAATAAGGCAAGCTTCAACAGAGGCTTGCCATGAATATCAAAATAGCATGTGATGTCTTCAGTAAAATAATCACTATTTCAGTAAAACAGGCACCTGGATTTTGAAAGTTGGCTGAATGGGGATAACATTTTTTAACAAATTTCTGATTGCTAGTGAAAGGACAAATATAAATAATTTGCTTAAGTAAACAAAGAAGAAATAGAAGATAAATAATATTTTCTAGTGGCTTTTTGGAGAAAATTGATTAAGTGGTTCATTGGTGCATCTCTCTTGCCGAGCTTTTCGGTTCGGTTAATGTGACTTCTGTTTTTCCGTAGCTCTAGGGGCTTAAGGCAGGGTGATCCTCTCTTCCCCTACCTTTTTGTTTTCACTATGGAGGCCTTTTCTAGGTTGGTTGAAGCGGCGATGGGGATTTGTTCACTTCTTACGGGTGAGGTAGGAGTGAAGAGAGGTCGAGAAGTTTCTCACTTGCTATTTGCGGATGACCTCTAATTTTTGTGAGGCTTCAGGAACACCTTACTTATTTGTGTTGTTGTTTGTTGTAAGAAAATTCAAACAGAGCTTCGAGTTGCTAACTCAAACACCAGGCTTCAGTTGTAAGAAATTCAGCATGCTCTTTTGCTTTTGTGCAACGATTGAAGATCAACATGTTTACACCGCTCTTGCACCCAAACTCGATGGCCATCACCCAACCTGATATGCAATCCAAAGATAGAATGCAAGGGAAGGCCCAATTTGGAAACCAATTTTCGTGAAATGAAATTATGGGAAGCCTCGCTATCTACCAGTACCTGGATTGGGATACCCTTTAGTTTGACCTGAAGCTTTAGGGTTGGAGTGGCGTGATTGGGTGTGTCTGATAGACTGAAGAAATCTAAGATCTAGCACTCTCCCTCTTCGTTGGCTTCACCATCTTCCTGTTTCTCCGCAGATTGAAGGAGGTCTCCCTCTGCATCTAGATCTTCATCGTCACTCAAGAGGAGAATGCGGAAGTGACCTTTGGGACATTTGTGTTGTGAGTAGAAAGTTTGGCCACACTTGAAATAGAGTCCCTTATGGGCGATTGCTTTCGTCAATTCTTTCCTAGTTAGGTGCCGAGAATCCTTTGTGTCTTGGTGGTTTGGGAGAGATGGAGAGGAGACATTAGGAGTGACAATTTTCCCCGACGGAATAAGGTATGCGGGAAGAAGCGATTCGAGTTATGGGACGGGTTTAGGTAACCTTTCCTTGGACTCGGAGTTTGAAGCGGGTATAGTTTCTAGTGCTTAGCCCAAATTCACCTTTATTATTTTTAAATTATCTATCATCTTGGTATATATACTCATTTTTTCTCTGGTTTCCATTCTTTAGTGTGCTAGGTTGTGAGGTTGTTTTCTGCAGATTCAAAAGTGATGATAAAACATATCTTACTATCAGTGGAAGATGCTCTCCATGTAGGGAAAATTGTCTCTTAGTAGCTTTCACTTGTGATTGTTCCAATTCATGAAGCCTTGGCGAAAATACCAGTGAGACATTGCTCCTGACCTTGCCATCTTATCTTGCTTTTGTGGGTCATTTTTCTATTTTCTATCATCGAGTTTGGATTACACCGCTATAGGTCTCAATTGATCATTTTTGGGAAATTTTGTGTCGTTAATGGCTGAATGTGGTGAGTTTAGTGAACTAAAAAAGGATTGACTTTGTAAGGTGATGAATTTTTGAGGTTGTGCCTAAATTTTCTTGTCGCAAACGTGAGATCTTTGAAAGGATTAGAAATGCATAATTGGTTAGGGTTGTGTAGGCTACGTTTGCGTTGATGTTTTTCGCTCTTTTTCGGTATTTTGGCTTTCTTGTGAGTGGAGTTTATTGAAGTTGAGATGAGTATAAATTATGGAATTTGATATGCGGAGAATGAATCATGTGATAGGGCTTGAGTTGAGTGGAGCGGGCCCATCGGCAGCGAACAAGGCCAGTCCGTAACGGTGTTCAGCGGCGAGAAGCATGGACACGCCTCACGGTGAAGTGCAGTGTCGGACACTTGGAGTACGGACATGCGTGGCGTGTCTTGTCCCGAATCAGAAGTCAAGGCTTGAATCTGGTTGGACATATTTCATGGATTTTTTCTTTGGTTTTTTGGTATGTTTAACATTCACAAAGCACCTTTGTGTCTAGTAGCAATTGTAAAAGCCTATAACCTTTGAATTTATTTGAAAAACAATTTTCTACACTTTTTGGCTTCATGGAATATTCGTGGATATTTTACAAAAATATTGGTAAAGCAAAAATTATATAAAATTTGATGAAATATTTTTAAAAAGTCTAAAATGTTAATAAAGCAAATGTGTGAACAATATTCATATTTAGTTGTCAAAAAAATTGATATTTAATTTACTTGAAAATGCCAAAATGAAGATTGAAGTTGCAATAAAAATTATTCCAACCTTATTTAAAATCCGAATTAAAAACATGAATTCGGATAATGATCATAATTATTAAATTAAATATTAGAAATCAAGTTTTCCTAAGCTATACAGTTAAGGCTAAAAATTAAAATAATCTTTTAATTAAATAGCTTTTTAAATATCATATACTAATTATTTATAAAAAATATCATATTTAATAACTTAATTAGTTTTAGTATTACTTATGCTGAATCTTTGAATATTTGTAAAACGATGTTTGAACACTTGTTTTTATTGAGTCTAAATTGCTTTTTAAGGATAATATTTGTAAGGATAATTATTTTTTTTTTTAATTATTTTATCCTAGTTTTTGGAATTTGTGTTCTGGCTGTCCGGAGTCGTGGCTTCGTATGCCCATGGCCTTGTCCGTGCTTTCTAGTCCTCGACGACAATGGGAAGCCGTAGAAATGTAAAGCGAGAAGGAAGGAAAGTGGGCACTTGATCGTCGTTGGACCGAGTGGTCCCTCCGTTTGTGGTACATTAGAGTTAGGATTGGGAGGGCGGGATTGGTAGGGTCGGGGGATGGGCTTGCAAACGCACTGCGGTCTCCCTTCCTCGCCCCGGTTCCTTAATAGGGTTAATTGGGTATGAGATTTTTTATCTATTATTGGGACGGGTTTGGGACACAGCTGACCGTCCCGAACCCGCCTCTTGTCATCCCTAGGAGAAATGGGGGAAGAAGGTGGTTTGTCGGCTTGGGAAGGAGGAAAAGAAGGTGTAAGGTGGGGTGGAGTGGGTTAGGGTTTGTTGCGGTCAGAATGCGGGTGGGTCACCAAATACCCCGGAATTTTTAAATGGTGTGAATTGGAGGTCACGTTACCTCCTTCTAAGAAACTCCCCCTCGACCTTAGATCATGAAATTCTAGCCCCACCGCTTCTTCCCCCGGTGCCACTTCGACATTTCTTAACGTGGTGAAGGCCGAGGCGATTCTTCGATTACTTGAGTTGCACCCGATTTTTATTTCCTCCACAATCCCAATTCATAAAATAACTCGAATACGAGTCTTTTTGCTTCACAGTGGAATCATAGATGCTATAATTTCAAAATGGTCAATTATTCGTCGACGCTCCTCATTGTCATAAGGCGACCGGTTGTTAAATGAGGGCGGGGTGGTCACTTTCTGCTAAGCTAACGCGATAGTTCTGGCAGAAATCCTCCCATAATAGATGGGGATTTAATTCGATGGAGAACCAATGAACTGCCATCCCTTCCATACATATATGAGCCAAAGGAACCCTATAATGATATGAAATTTCATGGATTTGAAAGTATGTTTCGGCTTTGATTAACCATTCTTGTGGGACTGTTTCGGAAAACGTTGAGAGCTTCACTTTCTTTGTCATACAAGAGGCTTCCTGGGAGTGAAAAGGTCATGGAATTCTGTGCGGCTAATATCCATCAACGTTGAGAACATGGGTGGAAGGATTTGGAATTATGGTAGAGTTTTTGGACTCTCCTTGTCGTCCTCTGTGGTTGGTTGCTTCTTTGTACGTTTCATCCATCGCATAACCGAGATCACGGGGGATTGTGGCTCTCTTAGGCATTGTGTGATGCCTTTCCTGACTTTGATGTAAGACCTCAAGTTGAGTGATGAGGTGTCGAATCTGGTTGTCCTAAGCATCCAAATGGGCATGATTTTTCGTTTCCATACTCATGCCATTTTTGCCCATCGTGGAAGAGGAGAAGGGGAAGTTGGACTAGTGATAGAAACAAAGAATCTTCCTACTAGTTTTTTAGAATGTGTTCACAACCAACATAATTTTAGAACCAAGAAAAATGAAAAGGTAACCTCTATATTGACTTTCCGTAATGTTTTCAATCACCCAACAATCCTCTTAAAAACAATAAAGACAACAAACAACAATGCAACAAAAGTAGGCATAGAAAAGAAAAAAAAAAAAATGTGTGAGCACAGCCCGGAGTGGATTCCCCTTCCCCTCACGCTTCTCTTTGCCTCGCTCATCTCCTTTAGCCTTTTGAATAAGCAGATCCCGTTCCTTGGTTTTTAGTTGGCCTCTTTCTTCCCTCCACGTACCCTCTTATTTCTTAAAAAGAATAAACCTACCACATGGGCTGGCCATGTTTGGCCTCTAAGCCTGTTTCTTTGGGTCTTTCTTGATCAGAAGCCTCTAAAAACTGGTCGTTAAAAACCAGTCTTGCCTATAGATGTTTCCTTTGTGCGAAGGAGGAAGAGACAATTGATCATTTGTTAGTCAATTGTTCAAAGGCTAGATTGCTTTGGGATATACTCTTAGCCATTTTTAAAGTTAATTGGGTGTTTCCCAAGTTGATTAGTTAGAACCACTCCCTGTAGCGCCGATTCCTTTGTGGGAGAGATGTAAAACTTTGATGGTAGCACCCTTGACTATTTTTTGGACAATTTGGCGTGAAAGGAATGACATTGTTTTTGACAACAAAGGTCAAGAAAGTAATAGAGGGGTTAGATGATACAATCTGGTGGGAAGGGTTAAGAAATGGTGTGTTCTCTGATGAGATCCTTGTCTGAGATTTTAGGCAGACCTCATCTCTTTCCCTTGGAAGTGTATCTGGAGGAATTGCGTGTAGCCAAAGAATATGTTTTTTTTTTCATGGGAAGCTACTTGGGGTAAGATCTTAATGTTAGATCAACTGAAAAGAAAAGGTATGACCTTTGCAAATAGATACTTTCCTTGCCAAGAGAGGGAGGAGACAGTTGATCATCTCCTCATTCATTGTGCAAAGACAAAAGTGCTTTGGGAGCTGCTCTTATCTCTTTTTGGTGTTTCTTGGGTCATTTCTTCTTCTATGCAGGACACCCTTTTGGGATAGAGAGGGTCTTTCGTTGCTAAGGACCGGAGAAGAGCTTGGACAACGGACCCGTTATGCATTTTTTGGGCGGTTTGGAAAACTAGGAATGAAATTGTTTTTAAGAACGAGGCCTTTTTCTCTACAAAAGTTAAAGCATTTTTTTGTACATCTTCTTTGGTTGGAGATCAAATCATTTTTGTGGATGGTCCCATGGCCCTTTTACACTTCATAGATTGGGTGAAGCGCTAGGTTGGTAGGTGGGGTTTTTGGACATGCTTTTTGTTGATATTCTTCTAAGGGAGGTGAGTATCTCTTTTTTGTATCCGTTGGGTCGCCTATTCGGCGCCTCTTTGTTAATATACCTTCTTGCTTATAAAAAAAAAAAAAAAAAAAAGTTTTTGGCAACTAGGAGTTTTCAGCTCAAAGGATGAAATCCTCTTTTCTTTGTATTTTTTTGGTCTTGGACAAATATGTACATGGTTGATAGGCCTAGATTTTTAGTTGATTTCTTGACTTGGTTGGGGTGTAAATGAGGGCTGGTGGGTTTTTTTTTGTTTCCTTGTTCTCTCTTTTGTCCCCCTTGTAGGTCCCACTTTTATACTTCTTTTATACTTGTTTGTGGGCTTCCCCTGGGTTCTTTTTAACATGAATATGTATTGTGCTTTTACTCATAAAAAAAAAGTTGTTGAGCACGCTTTGTAGATGGCTGGTTGACCTTTTAATTGAGCTGGCTACTAGATTTTGGAATTAATGAACTGGTAGGTGTCATTAGGCCTAAAGCAACTAGTTCAGTGTGTTCATTACACTCTAAAAGCTTGTCTTATTAAGCAATCATTTTTGACTGGTCAGTTTCCACCTCAACCGGTTGAAACAACATGCTTCTGCTCAGCCCAATTAGTTCCCCTTGATACATCATAAAGTTCTGCAAATTTTAAGATCAAATTAAGAAAGGGAACAATGACTATTAACACCTTAACCTTTGAAAAACTTTTTAGAATTGTTTTGACCAATTTCATATTATGTTTTTCTTTGAAACAATTTTCATCAAATTCATGAATATATAAGATCAATTTAGACACTTGGATGGATCAAGGTGTTTTAAAAAGATGCAATGCAACATGAACCAGTGTACCGACAATTTTACAAAGAGATCCTAATTAGAAGCTCAATAAACTTTCTTTTTGAAATTTCTTCCTTCTCAATTTCCTTTTGGCTGGATGACTTCTTCTTGATTGCCTCTTTGGAAAACTTCTTCTTGAAACACTTAAATATAAAACAAATCTTCCAAACTTTATCTTGTAATCATCAAAACTAAGGTAAATCAAACCTTGGTCTAACATATATAATTTTGCTTTCCGGTTTCTCACTTATCAGCTAAATTGTTTCCTCAGTCTAAAGTATTATGATGACTTAGCAATATATAGTAGAATTTTGGAGACAAGGAATATCTTGGTTTATTTGAAGACTATATAGTTGATGTTAATAGATGTCCAATTTTAGACTCTTCATATCAGGATAGGTTTGTTATCTTCCTTCTGCTTGTTAGTAGTCAAACTGAGAAGTTGCAATATTTGAACTCCATACATGCGATAGCCTTGATATGTTATGAGTGTGTAAAGCTTGTGGTAATTAGATGCCCCATCACTTTCATTTGCTTCTGCAGCATTTGGTTCGTTTGCGATGGGAGGAATTAAACTCCACTGAAAGAAGAAACTTTGCAAATCTTGCTGTTGATTTGATGTCTGAAATTGCAAATCCTTGTGAAGAGTGGGCTTTAAAAAGTCAGACAGCTGCTCTTGTTGCTGAGGTTTTCTCTAAACTGCTCAGCTGTTGTTGAAGTAATTTTGTCAACTACTTTATTGACCTCTCTTTTATGGTTGTGCTAATCAATTGTTTTACTCACTCTACAGATAGTTAGGAGAGAAGGCCTTAATCTTTGGCAAGACTTGCTTCCATCTCTAGTTTCCCTATCCAACAATGGTCCTATACAAGTATCTTCATTTTTTTTCTTGTTACAGTTACATTTTCCTTCATTGCATCATTTGGATGGTTAGATTGATTTCACCATTATTGTAGGCTGAGTTGGTTGCAATGATGCTAAGGTGGCTTCCTGAAGATATCACTGTTCATAATGAAGATTTAGAAGGTATATGTAATATACTGCTACTTGTGTGCACAGACATCGACATCTTAACTTAAAAATCTACGGAAATCAGTTGCAAAAAATGGAATGCACTTATATTTGGAATTCATACAAAGTCTTAAATGCTGAAAATCAATGGAATTTTGTTACTCCTGTTTCCATGTTGCTGGCTTGTCTTTCTTACCCAGGTTTTGAATGTATTACTCAGGTGATAGGCGAAGACTATTGTTGCGGGGGCTTACCCAGTCTTTGTCTGAAATTTTTCCAATGTTATATACTGTAAGTTATGGTTCTTACTTTTACTGGAAGTCATACTTTTGCAGTTTTTGATGCAGCAATTCATGACAGTTCCTAGAAAGGCACTTTGGAGCCGCCTTGAATGAGGTGGGTGAGGCAATGGTGGATGCTGCAAAACAGCATGCTGCAACAGTCACAGCTACTTTAAATGCTGTCAATGCCTATGCTGAATCAGGCTCCTTTATCTGATCTTGCAAATATGGCATCATTCATAGGTATGATTTTCTTTTGCTGTTTATTGAGTTTAATGTGATGGGAAGGTTTAACTCTAACTCTCTCTCTCTCTCTCTCTCTCTCTCTCTCCCCATAGATGTGGTTTCTTACTTTCTTCTCTGACTTCCGTCTTCATGCCTGTGAGTTTTCAAACTTGTCTCTTCAAGGTATGCAGTGTATTCTCTTGTTAATGACCTATCGTCTATATCTTGGGAGTTGTCCTCAGAATAATCCTTATTGAATAATGCATCATTCTGATTGTTAAATCACAGGAAGAGATCTGTCGATTCCTCTTCTTCTGAATTTGATTCTGCAATGAGTAATATCTTTCAGATCCTGATGAATGTCTCTAGAGATTTCTTATATAAGTCTACTTCCAGTGGGGTGGTTATAGATGAAAGTGAATATGAGTTTGCAGAATATATATGTGAGAGTATGGTGTCTCTGGGTTCTTCGAACTTGCAATGTATCACTGGGGACAGCACTATTCTTTCTCATTATCTTCAACAGGTAATACATCTATCTAGCTTGCGCCCTTATATTGTTTCTGCTTTTATTGTGACATATGAGAGTTCCAAACAAAATGGAAGAGAAACATGACATTATAAATTTGGCTGTTTCTGGCCATCCTTTTCTTTCTGTCCTAATCTGAAGAGAAATGTTATTTCTGTTGTTCCTAAGGAAATTTGTGATTTTGACTGGGGAGTTGTTGATATAATGTCTATAGCTTTTTATATGGTTGATGAACCCAATTTCTTATATTAGAATCAGCAAAATTCTGTTCTGCAAGTATATGAAACATCCTATTTGCACTAAATTCAGAATATTTAAGCCATCTGTAACCAAATATGTGAAAATTATCCACCCCCACCCAGGTGCGGACACACATTTATCTTGTGCGAGCCTTTGTTTCATGATTAGGTTCATTGATAGAGGCAAGTAACAACCATCTTTAAAAGTTTATCACAAAGCGAGTTGGCTCTTTGAGCCCAAACCATCGTAGCACTCTATTGATGATACTGGCCTAGTTGGGATCTCTCATTTAATGGGTTAGTTATTGATTGTCGTAAGTTAGTATCGGCTCCACTTATTGTCATTTTCCAATGTTTGTCATTTCAAAGGGTTGTCATTTTCAATAGTCGATTAATACGACCTAGTAGTTAGTCGAGTTGTTAGTTGAGTCAGTCAAAGTTTGTTAGTTCATATTTACGTCGCTTTTACTAAATAGTAGTTCAAAGTTGTGGTCGCTAGAAGCACATATATATATAGTATGCGGATCTTGAGAATCCAATGAAATGAATGAATGAATTGAAAAAATTTCCAGCAATTACTAGTGTCGTTGTGTGATACAAGCGACCCACTTGATGCGAAGCCTAGGGTTTCTAGGAGTGATTCCTAGAGTTATTTCGACCATTACGTCTTCAATACTTTTCTTTTGGTGCTCATTAATTTATTTCAATACTGTTAGATATTGTACAGTCTTTTCCTTTATTGTCTTCTTGTATTGTGGGTCTATGAGGTGTGTATATATCTGAGTCCAATATGTAATGTAGAGATAAGTCTTCTTTTAGTGAAAAATAATAAAATTAGGGATTCTCTCTTTTCTCTACACACATGGTATCGGAGCTAAAGGGAGCTGGTATTTTTCGTGATCGTGTTCATTCGATCTCCTTCTCCGCCTTGACGGGGATCTCCTTCTTCTTGCTTGCGACGCGGTCTGCCGCCCGTAGACTTCAGGGGCGACTCTTCTACGGTTGGAAACCCTGAATTTCGGCCCATGAGCGGCGATCTACTGTGGTGGCAACCAGTCGGCAAACGGCGACGCCGCAGCGCCCGTCACGCCACGCTTACTCTGGCGACTTCTTGGATCCAGAGCGGCGTGAGTGCGCGTGTGGTAGCGTGGCTCGGTGGCGGGACTCCACATACGAGTCGTCCGTGTCTTGGCGTTCTATCCCTCCGTGGTCCACCGGCCCTTCTCATCCCACCTTTTTGCCCGTTTGCCTCCGGCGCCCCCTCCGTCGGTCGTCTTCTCGGTTTAAGGTCTCTTTTCATCTCAGTTCCACGGCCGTGATTTCAAGTTCCACAGTCGTGATTTCAAGCTCAGCGGCCAGTGGTCGCCCTTATTAGGGCTCTCTTCGATCAAGCATTGATTGATCTCGGTTAAGTGGATATGTGACTAAAATTCTATTTTTACTTGTATCTGGATCTCCTACTATCACCTCGAGAAAAATTGATTGGTAGTGAGGTATCTCTCACAGTCGACACGTGGAACTACGGTTCATGGGACGAGGGTTATGAGGATCATCCTTATTACAGAAGGATGCTATACACAGTGTTGACAGGTGCTTTGGAAGAAAAAATAGATGCCGTGACTATGTAGCGTATTATGGCGGTCGGTTGATCGAAAAGAATTTACGCCTTCATCTTCGGGCTTACAAGACGTAATTAAGTTTGGAATCGACCAGTTCTATATGAATGATATCCAGCGCCTTTATAAGGTGGCTTACGCTGTGTGTATCCGACTGACAAGACATGGATTTATCTAATTATATTGGCGGTTACTTTCTGTAGGAGGTTCACGACGATGATACTCTTCTTAGTGATGTTGGGGCTGTGAGGCGCGAGTTGACAAATTCTTCATGGTCCTTACTCTCATTAGCCTCCGTCCGGATCTTGAGACCCTCCGAGATTAGATTCTTGGCATTGATTAATCGATCCGCGTCGGCGGATGATGTGTTTGCCTTACCTCGCCGTATCTCCTCCACCGAGACTACGCCATCGATAGCCCTTTGGGTGCTTACGTGTTAGTTTCTCATACTGCAACAGCGGGAGGCGATGTGCTTAGGAGTCGAGGACAACGTCCCCATTGCACCCTGTGCAATGGCGCGCGCTCGTGATCATTGTTATCAGTTGCATGGATGGCCTCCTTGCACCGTGGCCCGATCTTCGATTCGATTCTCGGCCGCCCGGACTACGAGCTCACGCACATCTCGGGGTATTCCCCAGCCAGCCGGTGAGTATGATGCCTATCTTCTCTATCAGCGGCCCGAGTCGAAACCATTTGCCCTCTGTTGCTAAGCCATTAATGCCTGCACTTTTGCCTTACTCATACATCTTCTCTTGGATACTGGATTCTAGACTCACGGTGCCCCGATCACATTTACGGTAATAAAGATCTTTTCTCTTCTCTTACTACTACCCTACTTTACCTCTTTGTTACCTTAGCTAATGGTTCTCAAAGCGTAGCTAAAGGTATTAGTTTGCTCATCCTCTCCCTTCTATAAGCCCCATCCATTTATACTCACGAGTGTACTTTAATCTTATTTCCATCAGTAAAATCACTCAGTACTCTTAATTGTTCCATTATTTTTTCTGAAAAATTTGTGACCTTGGGGCTAGGAGTCTGAGGAAGACGATTGGCATCGGACCCGTGAAGTCTGAGAGCCTCTATCACCTCACCTCGCAATCATCTCTTGCAGTTTGCGTTTCCAACGATCTCCACTCCTCGTCCACGGTCGTGCGGGCGCACCAGTCTTTCTAAGTTCGAGAAGATGGTCCTTGTTTCACTTTGTCGGTCACTTTAGTGTGAGTCCTGCTCGGCAGGAAACATACTCGTGTCTCGTTCCGCGGCGTTTGGATGTCGGGCAACATCTCCTTTTGAACTTGTCCCACAACGATGTTTGGGGTCGCTTGTCGGATTTGCGTCACACTGGGCTTTGGTATTTTGTCACTTTCATTGATGACTATTCTCGATGTACTTGGTTTTAATGAAAATCGGTGATTATATTCATTTTCGGAAATTTTATGCTGAAATTCTAACCCGAGTTCAATATTTCTATTAAATTGTGTTACGTAGTGATAATGCGAGAATATTTTTACTGCTTTATTTCATTATGTCCCAACATAGGATCCTTGTGTCTTCTTGTGCTCCTTACTCCCAGCCAAAATGGGGTGGCGAACATAAAATCGTCATCTTATTGAGGCGGCTCGTACTGCTCCTCCTCCACTATCATGTTCCTTTCGTTTTTGGGGGGACGCTGTTCTTACAGCTTGTTATTTGGTTAATCGTATGCCCTAAATGCGTATTCATTGCCAGTTCCTCATTTCCTTAACTGCGACCAACCTCTTTATTTCCTTCCTCATCGTGTGCTGGTTGTACTTGCTTTGTTCATATTCTCAACTCCCGGAACAAAGCAAGCTTTCAGCTGAGCCACGAAATGCATCTTCTAAGGTACTCAGGGCCGGAAGGGTTATCGTTGTTATTCCCCTCGAGACTCATCGATACTTTCTCATAGCTTATGTCCACCTTCTTCGAGGGCTCCCCCTTCTTCTCCTCCTCAGGAGTCTCTTCCTGGATTCTTGAAGTCTTACTCCCTTCTATCATCTCCTCACCTGGGTTGATGATGTATCTTCTCGTCCCTTCGAGGTTTATTACTCCTTCCGTCATCGTGCATTGTTCCTCTCCATACATTGAGGTCCTGGCGACTCCCTTCCTCACCTTCGACCTCCCTACCTCGGCTGCGCCTGTGCGATAACTTGTCATTGCTCTTTGGAAAGGTAATCGCTACACTAGCAATCCTCATCTTTGTTACAATTTTTTGAGTTATATCGATTATCTTCACCCTACTCTGCATTTGTTTCTACTATTTCCTCTGTTTCTCTTCCTAAGAACACCAATGAGGCACTTTCCCATCCGGGCTGGCGACAGGCAATGGTAGATGAAATGGCTGCTCTGCACTCCACTGGCACTTGGGATCTTGTTGTTTTGCCATTTGGTAAGTTTCCAGTTGGTTGTCGTTGGGTCTACGCAATTAAGGTTGGTCCTGATGGTCAAAGTTGATCGCGCCCCAGGCAGCTTGGTTTGCTAAAGGATATACTCAGGTTTATGGTTCTGATTATGGTGACACCTTCTCCCTCGTTGCCAAGATTGCTTCTGTCCGTCTGCTTCTCTCTATGGCTGCTATGTGTTCCTAGCCGCTTTTTCAGTTGGATATTAAAAATGTCTTCCTTCATGGTGATCTCGTCGAGGAAGTTTATATGGAGCAACCACCTGGTTTTGTTGCTCAGGGGGAGTCTGGTTTAGTGTGCAGGTTACGCCGCTCTCTATATGGCTTGAAACAATCTCCTCGAGCATGGTTTGGCCATTTTAGTTCTATTGTTCAAGGGCTAGCATCTTGCGATGCAATGATAATTCGATTTTTATCATCATAACTCTTCGGGGCAGTGTATTTATCTGGTTGTTTATGTGGATGACATCGTCATTACAGGCAGTGATCAGGATGATATTTAGAAACTAAAACAACATCTTTTCACCCACTTTCAAACTAAAGACTTGGGGAAACTCAAGTACTTTACGGGGTGAGATGGCTGTCAGGATTACAGGTCATGATCCTCTCCCAACGGAAGTATGCTTTAGACATCTTGAAGAAACCGGTATGTTAGGCGTAAGCAGGTTGACAACTCACATGGATCCCTAATGTCAAACTTGTACCAGGACAGGGGGAGTCTTTAGAAGATCCTAGGAGATATTGACGACTCGTAGGTAAACTGAACTATCTCACCATTACTCGACCAGACATTTCTTTTCAGGTAAGTGTTAGTCAATTCTACGATCACCATGTGATAGCCATTGGGATATTTATGTCGCATTCTTGATATATTAAAAGTACATTAGGCGAGGTGTGTTGTACGAGAATGAGGTCACACAGGGTTATTGGTTACGCGGTCTGAGATTGGGGTGGCTCACTACGGATAGACGTTCCACTTCGAGTCTTGTGTTTTCATTGGTGAAGCCTTTTAATATCACTGGAAGAATAAGAAACGACGTGTAGTGGCTAGATCTGGCAGGCTAGGAGTATCGAGCTATGACCACGGCAATATGTGAACTCCTTATGTTGGGAACGCAGCTACTCCGGAGTTGAGATTTGGAAAGGATGAACGGATGAAGCTCATCACAGCGATGCTTGGCTTGCTTTGCATATTGCGTCAATCAGTCTTATGAAAGGACCAAACACATTGAAGTTATTTGCCAGCTTCATTAGAGAGAAGATCGCTGTCGGAGATGTATGGCTCACCCAGTTTTGTCAGATTCAAATGATCAGTATGAGACATCTTTACTAAATCTCTCAGAGGTCCTAGAATTAAATACATTTGTAACAAGCTTGGTGCATATGACATATATGCTCCATCTTGAGGGGGAGTGTTAGATATTGTACAGTCTTTTCCTTTATTGTCTTACTGTATTGTGGGTCCTATGAGTATGTATATATATAAGTCCAATATGTAATGTAGAGATAAGTCTTCTTTTTAGTGAAAATAATAAAATTAGGGATTCTCTCTTTTCTCTCTTCACAAATACTATTCTGTTCTTCCAGCACTTTTCCTTTGGTGCTGCATTATTCATAAATGTAATTTGGCAGATGTCTTCTTTCATATAACATTCTCTCATTCAATAACTCTTATTTTCTAGATATTTAATTATAGTGCTACAATTGTTCATGATCGTGTTAACCAAAGTAACCTGGAAGATTTTTCATTCATATCATAACACAAGCCTCTGCTCATGATCATGTTAACAAATGTAGCTTGGAAGATATCTCCTTCATATTACAAGCCTATCAAACTCTATGTTAACAAATCTTGCTTGCTTTTATCCATTGCTTCCTTTTTATGTTCAAGATTCAATCAACAATCATGGTTAAATTAGAGAAAAAAAATGCAAGAGATTTTCTATGGTTAGGGGTTAGGGAAGGAAAGAGACATCTAGCATGTAGGTGCAGGTTGGAAGGGCATTTTGGAGTTTTATTGGCTTTGGCAGTTTCTTAAGAAAAGTGATGATCTTTGGCATAAGGTAATATATATATTTTTTGATAAGTAGGAAGATATATTAACAAGGAGGAGCCGAATAGGCGACCCAAAAGATACAAAAACCAATACTCACCCCTTAAGAGTGAAACACCAAAAAGCGTGTACAAAACCCCACCCAAATCAATTAGCGCTTACCCAATCAATAAAATGCATAAGGGTCATGGGACCATCCACAAATTTGGCATAAGGTAATATCGAGTATCTATGAGACTCATTCCAATGGGTGGGGTAAACGACAATTTAGTTGGATGGTAGCATTGGTGTCCTTGGAAAGCCTTTGTGCATGTTTCTCAGGACCTCATGTTGTCCTTGTTTTGTGGTGGGAGATGGGGCTAGGATTCTTTTAGGAAGACTTGTTTTGTGGTCCAACAATTATGCTCTCACTTTCCAAGTCAAATCAGAGTTGTAGGTCTTCTGATGTCCTAGAAATTCACCAATTTTATCTACTCTTAGCACTTCTTTTTCTTTTTTTCTTGGAGCCTTAACTTTCTTGTAATCTCATTGATTTGGAGATAGAATTTGGAAGGATTTATTTCCTGTCTCTCTCGGGTGCAATTGACATAGTTTGTGCCTGATGGGAATTCTTGGTCACTATCTTCTTTAGATTTCTTTTCCTGCATTGTCCAGTATAGTTACTCCTATTCATTTCTTTCCAGCAAAATTCATATGGCAATATAAAGCGTCATCTAAGAGGTTAAGGTCTTTGCAATAATAGTAGCCAAGAAAAGGTCAATTTCACTGACTTATAAAACCTTTATTTCTGATTGTTGTAGGGGGGATAGTAAACCAATTAATCACCATTTTTACACTTTTTGATGACTTTGAGCGCATATTATTTAGACTAGCCTAGCTTGATTGTGTTTCTCTTAGGAGCATAAGTGACATGATGGCCATTTTCTCAATGGTCACCAGTTTGAGCCCCTAGTGCCACTGGAGGTTTTGCTTGAACATTAACTTCAGGGTCTGTGGATTAGTCACAAGTTGGCCTGGACACCAGCGGTTTATCAAAAAAAAAAAAAAAAAAGGTGACATGATGGCCATTCCATTTCCTTTAGAGTTCTCAAATTCATAATTTTAAGTAATATGCTATTAGTAATATAAATGAATAGGAATTATGATAACAATTTAATGCATCGAATAAATGGACGCATGTCGAACAACACAGATTGTGCGTTGCAGAAGGAAGAAAAGATGGTGGAAAAGAAGGAAGGAAGCACATGCAACTAAAGGTTTTAATTTCGTACACTTTCAGAAAAGTGAAAAACAAAACATGGACTCCTATTATCACATGCATTTGTGGGGACTGCTATCAAATTTCTTTGGGACCATTTTTTAATCACCACAAATCTCCATACGATATTCGTGTTTCTCCACTATCCAATTTGCATGGAAAGAACACACAGAAACCTTCATGATCATATGTCTTTCATGCCAAAAGCCACTACAAACACCTCCTTTGATAACACCGTGTAAACATCTATGGAATTTCACTTTTAATCCTAATATCCGTGTCCACTTCAACAGGATTTGATTTAACCTTAAAAATCCACCTGCAACATCCAGCACCACACCAAATAACCCATAGTAAATGCACCATAACCACCAACACCTATCATCTCCACACCATGGCACCCGGATCTTCAAACCAGCCACCATACGACCATACTTCTGTTCATGTTTCTCTACATCTACAACTGCAGCTAACTCAAAAAAGCATTGGGTATCAACCTTCAATGAAGTCATTATGCTGCCAACATGTATCCCTCCATCTCGCCCATGAGGCACGGCTCAGGATTATGAAGGGGATGGGATGAGGTTAAGGGGAGTTCACGTTAAGTCTTAGCGTGGAAAAAAATTAAAAAAAACAAAAAACATGTATCCCTGTCTCCCCAATGTGGTCACCTTCAATACCTCGGCTCGTAAGCCTCCCATCCACCTCACCATCTCCTGACAACTGCCTTTACATTACAACTTCTTTTTGTCCAACCCAGCTTGTAAGCTTCATCTCCTCAACATTGCTAACAGGCCAATGACACACAACAATTAAAACTGACCTCTTGTGCTGCTACCACCTCCCTACACTATTAGCGCCTATGGTCATCAGAGTGGCTATTCAAATGTTTTTATGCTCGGATCAATGTTATCAGCCAAGGTTTATCGGGATGAAAGATGAATCAATATATTGTGAATATACAATTATAATATTTTGATAAATAAACAAGTAGTATATTATATCAAAAAGAACAAAAACCAAGACCCCCGATTATCACGAAGTATACAAGGAGAGGTTAGCCTAAACAAAAAAGAATTAAAGGCACCTCCCACCTGCTAGCAAACCTAGAATACACAAAAGAATCCTAGCAAACCATCCTACTCTACCTCAAACCTGGCCCATGATGTGAACATGCTTACAAAGAGGATTTAAGTCTAGAGAAGAGAAATGCATATTATAAAAGACCTTTTAATTTCTTTCCTTCCAAATTGCCCCGAGATAAGACACGAGCGTTGCCCTCCACAACTTTCTAGCCCTCACTACTATAATATGAAATAATAATTGTTAAATAACGGAAATTTATAAAAGCTCAAAAGCATAGGTTGGGTTCAATATGAATATCATGCTCTTACTACTCCTCACGTGGCCCATGCACAGCGTGGAGAATAATAATAGCCCAGGTCAGCCGCGGACTTTTAAATACATAAGTGGTGAACAAATATTCAAGTGCGAGAAAGTGGCTCGAACCCATGACATCTCACCAAACCAAGCTCTGATACCATGTTAAACAACCAATTTTCTTAAAACTTAAGTTTGGAGGATTTGGATTCAATATGAGTATCATGCTTCTTAAAAATAATAATCATTACTATGTCTTGACATTGAAGTCACCACCATGCTTATCAAGATTAAGTTGTGCTGCACTAAATAACTCAAATAGAACTGCCTAGTTAGCCTTGTAGGAATTCATAAAATATTTCATTTTGTGGAATTTTAACAAAGTTCTAAAGTTTACATTATCTCATTATTATAATCATAAGAGACCTTGATAATGTGTCAGTTTCAGACTGATTCTTAGTGATTTATTGGGTTTTCCTTTGCCTAGTGCTTCTCTGTATTCACATTGAATTTAGACTTCAAAAGCACATATCATTTATATTTTTGGATCCATGTAGCTTTTGTTCAGTCATGGCTGTGGTAATGGATATCACAAACTTAGATGTGTGCTAATCTAGAATTCTTCCTGTTGCTTCATGCAATTATGGGGTATATGCCAAACTGATTGGGTTTCCTTGAAAAATTCTTTTCTTCTAGACATTATAATTACATAGAAACTGATCTATGGAATTGCAGTTTGATGGCTTTGTACCTTTTTTCAGATGCTGGGATACTTCTGCAACATGTTAGCTGACACTTCATTACCAATCACTGCCCTTTTGGCTGGTATTTCTTACAAATGATTTTGCCGATTTTCAATAACGGTTGTTATCTATCACCTTTTCTTTTGGACATAATTCTGGTTTGATTGATATGGTAGGTATTAATGAAGATTTAGTGTCAAATAGGTGTTGGACCTGCATGCGGAGTGGTTCAAATTGATAATAATCCAAGCTCTGGTTCTGGACAGGTTGATAATGAAAAGAGAAAGCTTTTAAGTTTTATTAATGATGATATTTGTGGCACTATGTTGGACGTATGTTTCCAACGTCTAATCAAGAGAGAGAAGGTTCTTCCTGGAACATCATTTTCTCTAGGGCCATTGGAGTTGTGGAGTGATGATTTTGAGGGCAAAGGAGAGTTCAGCCAGTATCGCTCTAGGCTGGTAAGTTTTACATAGTTATCTTTCATGCTAATTATACTGTTAGCTGTCAAAAGCCCCTCAAGGGGTGGAATATTTCTTGTCGACTTGAGCAGTCAAATGTCCATATCTAATGCTTCATATTTAGGAGATGCATTAATAAATGAATTTGAGTAAGTGTGGATCACTATGGACTGGTTTATCTTATGTGGTATATTTCATGCTAATTATACTGTTAACTCTCAAAAGCCCTTTGAGAGGGTAGATAAGCAGTATTACTTGTTAGCTTGTACTGTCAAATGTTCAAATTTAATGTGTTAATACACAAATTTTAGCAAGAGTTTTTATGCTTTCTAATGCTATTTTATTTATTTATTTATTATATCACATCTTACATTTTCTTTAAGAGTTTCTATTTTCCATTCTATGAATCATATAAATGACAACTAATGAAATGTATTGATTTGTTTTTCTAACATGTTTTGATATGATAAATATTAAAAACATAGGAAAGAAGTAGGGGGGAATTCTATGTTTGGTTTGACATTTGTTGTCAAAAATATCACATGTTGCATATGAGTATTAATTTGATGGAGATGATGCATGAGTTCAGTGTTTGTACTCACTGTTTTTGTTTCCTATAAATGTACTCCTTTCATTTATGCATGAGCTCTTATTACAGTTGGAGCTAGCCCGCTTTGTTGCTTCAGATAAACCCCTTGTAGCTGCTATAAAGGTTTCTGAGAGAATTGCCACAATCATTAAGAGTCTTTTGATTTCGCCAATATCTGCTCAGGTTTGATGACATGCATCTTTTACTGGATTTGTTCCTATGGAGGTTTCAGTCATCACATCCTAATCTGCTTGATGCTTGTTTTTTTTTTTTTTTTTTTGAAAGGTGCTTCATGCTTGTTTAGAAATGACATTTTCCTATTTTGCATACTTTTGTCATTTTAATATTTCAGGACATTGCTGTGATGGAAAGCATGCCAATGGCATTAGAGAATATTGCAAGTGTAGTTTTTGATGGATCTAATGAATATCTTGGGGGTAGTTCTGAAACTCAACTTGCGCTTTGCAGAATATTTGAAGGTTGTCTGGTGAATTCTTCGTACATTATTAGAGCTTTTATGGTTTTTCACCTTAAGAGGGCCTGCTCCAAAAACTCTGGTTACTGTGAACTGAAGGTTTGCTTCATCAACTTCTTTCTTTGAAATGGACTGAACCGGCACTTGTGGAAGTACTTGGGCACTATTTAGATGCATTGGGTATCTTCCTGAAGTATTTTCCAGAAGGAGTTGGAAGTGTCATCAGTAAACTGTTCGAGCTTCTGAATTCACTTCCTTTTGTTGTTAAGGTTCTTTCTATATTTTATTTATTTTGATTTTCATTATATGTAAAGAGAACATTCTGAGACATGCTACATAATCTGATTGTTTTCCAGGATCCTAGAACAAGTAGTGCCCGTTATGCAAGGTTGCAGATCTGTACATCATTTGTTCGACTTGCCAAATCAGCGGAAAAAAGTCTCCTGCCTCACATGAAGGTGGTTTTACATTTTCTAATAACTGATTTCTGAAATAATAACATTAACTATTCAAGTAGCATATCGATAAATTGAATGTTACTATTATCAGTGAAAGAATTAGGTGTCTTTCAGGCTCTTTAGATTTGAGCAGGCGGTGCCTGAGGCCTGTTGGTTCAGGGTGGAACCCTAGAACTGTTGCATGCATTTATGATCACATATTAGTTTCTTTTTTGCAAGTTATTATAGATTATCGAGGAATGCATTTAATAAAATCCCTTATTATGCATTTTATAATTGAGGAGATGAAATCTGAACCTCTGTGAGGTCTGGTTATTTCATTTGATTTTTAAGATTTCCACACTTCCTATTGAGGGCTCTTGCATTCAATCTGCAGGCTGAATTGGAGTAAAAACCTATGTGAAAATGTTAATTGAATAATTTTGAAAAGGGCACAATTGATTACTCAAGTGTTTCTCTTAGCAAGCATATAATTAATGTTTTTTAATTAAAATTTTTGAAGAGGTTTCTGCCCTCTTGGAATAAAAACCATCATGGAAATTTCAGGTAAATCGTTTAAGGGATCATTTTGTTTGCTTGAGATCCATCTCATGGAGAAGCCATGTGATTACTTGTTACTATTACTTACATTGTATTTTGTTCGTTCTTTTGATGGGCAAAGAGCAATATTGATTAAAAAGAGCCAAAGGCTATGCCAAATACACAAGAAGTATACAAGTGCACAAAGAAAAACAGAAATCCTTCCCTTATTGTGCAGAACCAATTGACAAATCATCATTGAGAGGGCTTTAGCTTCTGAACCACTATTTAGACCATTCTAATAGATAAGCACAAAGGGAACTTTAGCTCTTGATTTGAAACGAAACATTTTTCAAAACCCTTATATTCTGTCCTTCCGAATAGTCCAAAACAAACAAGAGAGACAACATTACATGCCATCTTTCTCCTCTTTCTAGTGGTGTGGTTGTGCCAACTACGAAATGTTGCTTTGACTAAGGTATTCAATAGCTACACGTTTCCATGTGACGAGATGGCTAATTTCTATAACAAGTTTGCTTTAAAAAAATGAAGAAGGATGTGATTGCGAGATTCCTCCTTGCCATTGCATAGAAAACATGTGTTCACCAAAGCTCATTATCTCCTCTTCAAAATGCCCATAGTTGAAATCCCTTTCCACATAGCTTCCCAAATGAAAAAGTTGAATTTTTTGAAGCCGAAGAATTCTAAACAATTGTTATAGGGAAAGGTTCTGAACCCTATGGATCATCACATCATAGATAGATTTCATTGAAAATTTGCAACACTTTGTGACCATCCACATTGCCTTGTCATCTACCACCCTTCACTAAATTACCTTGTAAAAGCAAAAGAAGTACTTCAACACAACCCAAATTCAACTCTTGGAAATACCTTATGAATCAAGGGTTTAGTGAACAAAAGACAACATCGTTTGAGAGTGGCTATAGTGAACAAAAGGAATGAGAAAAGAAGTCCTCGAGGGTTGGCCCACCACAAATGTCCTTCAAATCTTATCCTTCTTCCATTTCCCTGGCGTAAGAGATATCTTACTTTTGAGAAAGCATCCGACCCCTTTCTTATAGCCTTCTATGGCCTACACCATGACTCTCCTTACCTTGAGCACCAATACCCTTAGCTACCACGAGGCTTCTTAAAGTAACTACTTTCTTTCTGCATTTGACCTAATCCTCCAATTCCATGCCTAAGAGAACCTTATTCAAACATAAAGATTGCAAATGCCTACCCCTTTCCACCTTTGATTTAAAACTTTGAGCCAACGCACTATATGGGGCCTATTTTCAAGAGATCCCCCTCCTCAAAGATTGCAAATCACTTTGAAAATTTCCAATCTACTACACGTCCTTTTTGGAATAACGAAATGTACATGAATTAAATGTGAAAGTTAGACAAAGTACTTCTGATAAGAGTCAAATGTCTCCTCTTAGACAAGTATTGTGTCTTTCTCGTTGCAAGTTTGCTCTGCACCCTCTTTTCCACCAAGTCCCAAGTTGTTATTGATTTAAACACCCCAGGAAGCCTAAGATATTTGGAGTGGTTACCTTACACCTAAGAATATCCACCAACTCCTCCAAGTTAGGAACCCTTTTTTTCTAGGTTGGTCTTAAGCCCATAAATTGCTTCAAACTATATCAAAACCCAATGAAGCTACAAAAATTGGTCCTTAGAAGCCTCACAAAAAAAAAATCAATGTGTCATTCGCTAACAGAGGGTCCCTCACCACCTCTACCTCCCACCTTGAAATCTGAAATAAAACACGCCGCCTTGGTTTTCTTAAGAAGAAAGGTAAGAGCCTCCATAGCAAAAACAAATTAATAAGCAGACAATGTCTCCTACCCTTGACCCTCTAGAAAGGGTGAAAGAATCTAACTAGGGTCCCACTGATCAAAATAGAAAATTTGGTTATAGAAATGCACAAATTATTCCATCAAATTCGCTTATGATCAAAACCCATCTTATCCACAATTGCTGATAGGAAGTTCCAATTTATGTGATTATAGGCCCTTTCTATGTCTGGCTTACAAAGAATGCCATCAAGACCATTCTTTAACCTGGAGTCAATGTTTTCATTGGTAGTAAATAAGGATTGCATCAAGAATTTGTCTCCCTTGGACAAAAGTATTCTAAGAAGAAGAGATTACTTTTCCCACCACTTTTTTGAGTTTATTTTCTAGAACCTTGGCCGATAATTTGTGGAAACTCTTAAGTCAAAAAAAAAATTTTGTGCAAACTCCCAACTAAGCTAATATGCTTCCTTAGGTCATCCCTGCTCACCCCTTTTCTGTGATTAAGTCCAAGAAAGTGGTATTCAAGCTTCTTTCAAAATGCCCAAGATCAAAAAATTCCTCCAAGAAGCCCAATGCCTCACTCTTGAAAAGGTCCCAACATAGATGCCAAAAAGCCATGGTAAACCTATCCAAGCCTTGTGCCTTGTTGCATTCAAAGCTGATAGGACTGAGAAGATTCCCTCCTCAGATTGCAGCTCATTAATTCTAGGTCTCCAGTTGCTGTTTTCAGTGAATGAATGTTGATAAGCATTAGACACCCATTCTCAGTGAATAGTGCCATTTTGTTATTGTTAAATTTCTGACTATTTGCAATAAGCCTGTGAGTTTTCCTACCAAAAGGGAGAAGGGTAAATAGACATCGATTAACCATTTCTTTCTTCGGAAGATGTTGCTTAACCATGATTATAGATCATTTGATTTCATCACCATTGAAGAGGTTGAACTTTTTACTAAGCATGATATTCTTCTCGATTACCACATGTGATGTGCACATGTTTTTGACCAAGTTTGCTTCTTGAGAAAGCCTATAGATTATGTACTGAAGTTCCAGTCTGTCAAAATAAATTTTTCTTTACTACCAGGGCTTAAACTTTGGAGTGCCATCTTGTTTCATCATTGTGCTCTTGCTATGTCCCATCCCCAAAATAAATTAGTTGGCCCCCTGATCAACATCACAGCTTCTTTAATGCCTTGGACCTTTTTCACAGTGTGGTAATTTTGCTTTAATTTTTCTATCATTGTAGCAAAATATCAGTCTGGATAGGCTTTTGGAACTTGATAGGTTGTCAATAGTTTAGAAAGAAGGTTAATGCACCTCTGGAAACTGTGCAACACTTACGAATATCTGACCGCAAAATTTTCTAGTGAATAATTAAGTTTCCTCCATTTATGGATGTTTGACTACAATGTCTTTACTGAATTTTTAAAGTACCTCGAAACTGTTGACAGTTAGAACTGGAACTTACCATACACAATTTCTGTATTGGAAAAAAGAAATTTGTTTTTATCTTCAAGATGGTATTCTGTTTCTAGACACAATGCCCCACTGGGGGAAAAAAATATTGCTTGTTTCTTCAAGATGGTATTCTGTTTCTAAACATTCTCAAGAGTTGTTTTATAGGGGATAGCTGACACCATGGATTATCTGCAAAGAGAAGGCTATTTGCTTCGCGCGGAACATAATATTCTTGGTGAAGCGTTTCTTGTCATGGCTTCTGTTGCTGGGTATTTGCTTGCTTATTGCTGGCTGAATTTGGTCATACATATGCTTGATGTATAATATAGCTTACTTTTGCAAGTTCCTTGATAATTTTGCAGGGTTCAACAGCAGCAAGAAGTTTTGGCCTGGTTACTTGAACCTTTGAGCAAACAGTGGGTGCAGGTAGAATGGCAACAAACTTATTTAGCTGACCCAACAGGTCCTCTTCGCTTGTGTTCTGAGACATCATTTATGGTCCAATTTTCCACACTGTGACTTTCTTTGGGGGCACTTAGAGGAGTGGGATCCAGAAAAAGGCAGTTTAAATTCACAGAACAGTTCAACAGGAAGTTCTACTCCTTTGCATCCAATGGCTTCTCATCTTTCATGGATGCTACCTCCACTTCTGAAGGTAAGAACCTTGAGAACCTTGAACCTTCCACATCAAACTTCCTCATTTATATTGGAAAAAGTTTCACCCTGAAAAAGGTGCCTCAAGAGGAAGCATGTGAGGATATTTTTTGTGCAAGCACGGATAGTAATTTATAGCTGCTTGTCCTTGTTCATCTGCAGCTGCTTCGTGCCATACATTCTCTGTGGTCTCCTCCTGTAAGTCAATCATTACCTGGGGAGATAAAGGCTGCAATGATCATGAGTGAGGTTGAACAAACTGGTCTTCTTGGGGAAGTGAACCCTAAATTGTCTAAGAGTGTATTAGGTTCTATTGATGGATGCCAGATTGACACGAATAAGGAGTATGCAGAATCACATGAAACTGACATACGAAATTGGTTGAAATGCATCAGAGATAGTGGGTATGTATAAATGTTTTTTGATGTTGTGATTTGATGATTGAATCTTTTATGTACTTAAGTTGCTGCTTATGCTGTTGTGAGACCTTTCAATGTTCAATTGTGATTTTGAAGACTGAAGATGCTATTGATGAGTATCATTGAGGTTTTTGTGAAGTATCTCTTAACTTTTTTGAAAGAGTTTGAATTCCTTCTACACAATCAGGATCAATTTTGATTTCATTTCTATTCTTAAAATCAGCTCCCATTACAAATTTTAGGTACAATGTATGTTGACACTGCTTGAGTTAGAATGGCTTCAGTTATTGGTTTCAATTGTTTGTGTGGAGCCACAAATGATTCATAGGAGAAAAATTGTCTGTTCTGCTCAAGAATAATAAATAGTTTGAAGGTTCAACACATTAAGTAATTCAAGGTCTGCTTCTACTCCCCCCCCTCCTTTTTTTGGGTGGGGTTGGAAGATGTGCAAGTTTTAATAATTGATTTTCATGTGAAAAGAATACAGAGATTGGCAAGTGGTTTATTTTCCCATTTTATGGACTAGTCAAGCGTGTTCTCTGTTTGTATTATTTGTTATTCTGGTTCATGTGGAAGGGTGTTGATGCATCTCTGGCTCTAGGTATAATGTATTGGGCTTGTCAGCGACCATTGGTGATTCCTTCTTTAAATGCTTGGATATTAGTTCTGTTGCTCTGGCACTGGTGGAGAATATACAGTCAATGGAGTTCAGGCATATAAGGCAGCTCATCCATTCAGTTTTGATTCCTTTGGTTAAATTTTGCCCTTCCGATCTGTGGGAGGAGTGGCTGGAGAAGCTTCTTCATCCATTATTTATTCATTCTCAACAGCTCTTAGCTGCTCTTGATCTTGTCTCCTACATTGAAGGGGAGAGCCAGGGTTCCAGATGTACATGCTAATACTTTCTGGATCAGACTTAAAAGTGGAAGTAATGGAGGAAAAAGCTGCCGTGATTTAACTCGTGAAATAAGGTGCACTTCTATCAGTTTAGCTTCACCAGGACTGAATACTGAGCTTCCTTCTTTAGAACAGTTTGGTCATTTCAGCCGTTAGAACTGTCTTCCCTCAAGGATTTAGATGCATTGCATCAACCTCTATGGTTGGGTATGTGTATGGCCATTGATTCTTATGATTTACTGTTTATGCTGATTATGAGACTGGTTGTCGGATTTTTCATCATGCTGTAGATGTAAGTTTCTTGAAATTATTGATTTCATTTGCAGTTTCCTTTTGAAGCACAAGGTCTGACAACTTCCACTATCACAGATAAATTTAGAAGCTTTTACATGGACAGATGGTGAAGCTGTGACTAAATTTTCTTCCTTTTGTGGAGTTGTGGTTCTTCTAGCCATTTCTGAGTTCAATCGCCAGAACCGAAATTTGTTGCTAAGGAATTTATTTTATGCAATCATCCAAGAGTTTGGCCAGCAGGTCAAATGCTTTTGTTAGTGCTGATTTGGTTGCCCTTTGTCGTGAGATCTTTGTGTATCTTTCTGATAGAGACCCATCTCCGCGACAGGTTAGTTGCCAGTTGATGTGTTTGCTTAAACTGTTTTTACTAGTGCAATGCAATTTGATTAGATGAATGTAAACACAAATTACTGATGACTGATTTTTTTGCTTGATTCTTACAGGTTTTGCTGTCTCTCCCTTGCATTACTCCCCATGATTTGCTTGCTTTTGAAGAAGCTTTGGCAAGACGTCTAGCCTAGGCAAAACAGCATATGAAGAGCTTGCTTCTATTAGCCACAGGAAACAAGTTAAGCACTTGCTGCTCAGAAAAGCATGAATGTGAATTACCAATGTTTCTAGTAAGCTCACTCAGATACTTATAATTTCCTTTTTCATCATAATTTTAAGCCTATGTTTAGATCTTGAAAATTATTAGAGAAAGGAAAAAATATGAAGAATTATATATATATTTGAATGTCATGAAAAGACAAGGGAAAAATATAGGAAAGAATGCTAGATTTTTTTATTTTTATTAGAAACACCAGAAAAATATATTAAACAATAGAAGAAGTACAAGAGAAGGAAGAAGATTTCCTTAGGGAAAAAAAATATGAAGAAATTATACATCTATTTGAATGTCATGTGAAAAGAAAGACAAGGGGAGAAAAATATATAGGAAAAGGAGAAATGCTAAAGATTTTTTTTATCAGAAACTGAAACATATATTAAACAATAGAAGAAAGTACAAGAGAAGGAAGAGATTTCCTTTCCATAGTACAAAAACTTATAAAACCAAAAGCTAAAACTTAGAATACAAATTGCAATTAAAGTAAAACTGAAGAGGAACCCCCACTAAGGCTTTGGGTACAAACAGCCTACAAGATGAGTAAAAATAAAATTTATCTCACCTCCTCTTCGGATCTCTCTTTGTTTTAAAAAATTCTTGCATTTCTCTCTTGCCAAACAAACCATACCAAAGAAAGAGAAACAATTTGCCATAAAGTTTTGCCTCTAAATGAATTCCCAAAGCCTTCAAAAGCAATAATAAACATATCTTCTATGCCCTTTGGAGAAACCCACACTATTCTTGCTAAATGTGTTCCATAATCCAAAAGTGAAGGGATAATGAAAGAAAAAAGGTGATCAATGAACTCTCCTTCGCCTTTACAAAGAATACACCATTGGGGTTAAGGGATAAGGTCGTCTCAAATGTAAGTCATTGATGTTTTACCTTCCTATAGGCAACCGGGGAAAAGGCCTTAACCTTCGAAGGAGCTTTAGACTCCATAAGAATTTAGCTGGATGAAACAAAAGGAGAGTAGGAGGCAAAGATAAAGCCAAGAGAAAATATTTGACCGCAAACATACTTGTGGAAGACAAAGACCACCCTCTTGAATATGCTATAGAAGGGGACAGATGCACAAAACCAAGAGAAAGCAAAAGCAAGAACCATTGAAATGGTCATATTTCTTGAAATAATAACTCTATGAAGATCAGTGTATTGTGCACAAAGTGGTTGGTCACCCAACCATAAATCTTCCCAAAATCTTATTTTCTCCTCGTTTCCCACCATAAGACGAATATGATGAATGAATAAATGAAAACCTTGAGCTATAGCTTTTCGAGATCCAGTGAGACCATCTAACCACTGTGTTGGCGTCCCATCTGTTTGGATGTGTCCCATAAATACTAGCTACTCTTCATGCCTGATCCCTCCTTTTTCTCTAGGAAATGCTAAAAGATTTTCTCTTCATTTTTCTTAAAAGGCAGGGATGTTTGAAACATGAATTCCTAATTTGTTCAATATTCCTTCTTTCTTCTTTTCCATGGACAATCAATCAAATAAGTGAAAAATTCTATTAAAATTTTCTAATCTTTTCATTTTCTCATTTTTTTTTTCTTTTAATATTCTTTTTCTTAAACTTGCAAATCAAAACGAAACCTAAAGCTGTTGGCAAGTGGGCTTTTGGTTAATCCTGTGGTTGTGATGTTGTAGTTATGGTTCTATAAGAGTTTTTATTCCTGTTGATTGATTAATTTTTGTTGGAAAGAATTCATTGTCTTTTAAGTCAAGAAATAGGTAATGGGGGCCATTTTTCCCCATGTTACTGATTGCTATAGAGCACGATAACTTTATTCAAGGTTTGGTTGATGCTTTCCATTAATGTTTTAATGAAATGTCAATGGAACAGTGTAGAAACTTCAAGGAATTACTTTGGTCGCTGGTGAATGTTGAGGTCATTGAGGGAATATAAGGAGTTTGAGAAGAAAGGTTATGATTACTGGACCCTTCCCTCGCCTGCCCGGCCCCCCACCCCAAGTGTCTCTTTGTTGAATTCTAAATTTTAATCTAAAGAAAGACTGGATGCTGTTTAGTATTCCATTAAAAGCATGGACAGAAAAGTTCCAGCTTGTCTTGTCTGAAGCTTTAAACCATGAGAATGAAGCATAGAAGGTTTTCTTCCTATTCAAAATAAACGATCCCAATTGTGAGAGATATGGTAACTGAAAGTCTTGAAACATTTGAATTTATTTATACTGCACTGATCCTGTTATCATGCATAGCTAGTGTTCCGCTTTCTTCTTGCCATAGTCGGGTTCGTAAATGCTTAATTTTCCAATAGCCATTCAAATATGTGTGCTTACTTGCATCTTGTCCTTGAAACTCCTTAAAAAGCCTCGCAGTATGGTAAATGCTCGGAACCCAGGATCGAAGAAGAATCTGTGGGATTAGCAGCCATTTTGTAAGGATCTATAGTAATTGATCATCACAGAGTTCCTGTACAGAGAGAGTAAACTCAAAAGAATGGAGTCAAATCTTATTTCAGAAATACAGTGAAGAGACCCTGTTTTACCGCGTTACCATTGAGGAAACAGAAGGTCGAATAGAAGTTATATTCATAAAAATTCCATCATTCCTTGCCCCTGCCTTGTAAATTAGGTTGGTTATCTCTTTACAGATTGTATGTTTATATCTATTTCATTCTGTTGTGCAAATTAAATCCTGCTCTCAATTTACTACTAGTATCTCCCAAAAAACACAGAAGCTGGCAACTGTTTTCCAGGAGTTGAAATAGATTTCCTTCGTTTTAAATATTTCCCAATATATATATATATATATATATATATATCAGTACATTGGATAATGTTAGGCTATATTTGCTGGTATTCAGCTCATTATTTGCTGTTACTTCAAAATTTAGTATTCTGTGATGAGATTCTCCTTGGACGTGGCCTTTATTATCTTGTACTATCATGAGTATTATTTATCAATTTTACCCGTGACTTGTTTGAGAGGTCTCAATTAAATGTATGATATTCTGCATACAATTATTAATTTTCAGATTATGCATTCTATTGTGTTTTTGCATTATTCATAGTGTGTGAAATGGGCTCTTTGAGGTCTTTGTCAGAAAAAAAAATTTCAAGAAGTTGGATCTTCAGTTGTCTTGGTTCTTTGTTTGAGAGTAACATTTTCTGTTTTTAGTTTAGCCGTAATTTAAAAAGTTCATTATATATATTTATATAAACCAACTAAAATAGAATTAGTATTAAGTACTGTTTATATAATTTCATATTCGATTATTATTTATTTTTCTTTGAAAAAAATCAGCCAAATAAACATAGACATATGTGGAATGGTTATATTAACTCCTACAACTCATCTCAAGTGAATTTTATGCTGATGAACAAGTTCAACAGACAACGTATATTGATAATACAGTATATGATGAGATTAAAGGTTGATTAAATTCTCTTTTAGAATATGAGGAATGAATTGAAATGTAAATAAGCACTGTAATAAGTAGAAGCCTCTTCCTAACCAATGTTTTGAAAATCGGATCGGACTAGTCGGTCAGACCGTCGGCGATCGCATAAAACCGATTTGGTTCGATCTGGCAATCGTTTTGATCCCGAATCGGACAAAACGAGGATGAGCCGTTCGGTTGTTATACATAATTTTTTTTTTTTTTTCGAGTTAAAGCAGCGTCGTTTTTCTTTAGAATTAAAAAGCTGTAGGGTTAAAGAACTATGCTTAAAAAATTTAATTAAATGCTGCAGGGTTATGGATTGAGCATGGAAATGAAAAGTTGCAAAACTGGCTTTTATATTTATTTTGTCGTTGTGATTATTTTAAATATTAACAAAATTATATATTACTACTAATTAAATATATATTTATATAAATAAGTTTCTTCTATTTTTAATATGTTTTTATATTTAAATATTATTATACATATTCTTAAAATAAATTTTAAAATACTTTATTTATATAAAAGTAATAAATAATATCTTAAATATTATTAATTATATATTTTAAATTTTAAATAAAATATAAATAATATATTGTCTGTCCTTTGGTTAGCACAATTCGATCGATGAACCGTGAATCGATAAACTTTTCGGTCAAATCAGCGATCCCGATTTTTAAAGCATTCTTTCTGCTGGTCTGAGTTGTGCTAGCTAACCAAGTCAAAGAGTTGTTATATTCTTGAATAGTAATTTAGAGATTTTCTTTTTCTAATTTTTAATGGTATTCGAGGCAGTTTCCAAAAGAAAATTTGCTTAAAATTTTTGGAAAAATTAGGTATCAGGTTATCAATTTGAAAATAATTGAACACCCATCACAAAGAATTGGATATTCATGATTTAAGCTACTCATAAAAAATAATTAATTGAACAACCATCACAAGGGTGGATATTCGTGATTTGAAACTGCTACCATGTAAAAAATAATTATGATTCAGTAATATAATGCTCATGGCCAATGAATATCTTATCATGTAGTCAGGAAATATGAGTACATTGATAGAATTTTAAAATTATTTTTTATGTAAATAGCCTAAATCATTGATAGTCAAGGAGCTTGTTGGTGAATTATTTTGAAGTACTCTTGACTATTTTCTCCAAAATCTTTAGGCTTTGGTTCTCCAAATATTGCAAGGAAAAATAAAATAAAAAGAGTTGAATCCTAATATACCATTCACACCCCAAGTTAATTTTTTTATTTATTTTAAATCATTAATATAAAATTGTAAATATTTAAAAATATGTAAATTTCTAAATAATTTTATTTACATTTTATCTTCTTTTCTTTAACATTTTTTCCTTTAATGCTTTTAAAAGAAATTATTTATGAGGCAGTTTACATATTAAAAGTTATTAGCTTTCAAAAAAACTTATCATAATAATTTTATTTTGTAAATATTATACAAATATTACATAAATATTTTCATTTATCATAATAATCGAATAAGGAGTAAATTATCATCTGAATAATATTAAATTAAACTATCTTAAAATGATGATTTTTAGCATATAAAAACAAATAACTTCAACATTTAATAGAAATGAAGTACTAAGAAAAGCAAATAAAGAAATACCAAGCACCATTCAACATTTCAAAAAAGTTATATTCAAAATCAAGTAAAAAAAAAAACACAAATGCTAACTAACAATGAATGATGCAACCAAAGATCATTTAAGCCCATTCATTCGGCTTGTTTGTTGTAGTCATAGTCAATCTGCAGGTGATGAACTGCAATCAAAACCCCAACGAATCAAGCATGAAACCAAGAAACCCTGTGAGAAACAAGCTGTTATAACTGACAATCATTCACCAATCCAATCAATAATAGTTAAGCCCATCCCAAGTAGTTCTCCTTGAAATTCATCTTAAAGCAAATTTGCAAAGCAACTGGTTTGACCAAGTTGAGATGGCTCCAGAATTCGAGGTTAATGAACTAACTCTAAAGCAAGGATTACAAAAAAGCAATTGTGGATTTTGGACCACAAAAACTGCAAAATATTCATAACAGTTTACCGTAAAGCATCATCAAATGAGAAATTCTCCAGATGGAACAAGGGAAAACAATCATAAAGATCACTCCAAACATATGGTGTATAATTTTCTCTTATTGTGTAGCCTAAGTTAAATCAACTGATAAATCTTATTCTTAAAAAATAAATCATACTGTCTATAGCCAAAGTTAATCAGCTGATAAAGGAACGATACAATACAACTGCGGGCTGCCTTCTTTGAGTTACTCATTCAGTCTCTTCTTAACAACACAAAGCAGAAACCTTGATTATTTATTCTAAGCTTCCCAAGGATAGAGGTTGTAGTGAAGAAACTAAACTCCTTACTGTGTCCCTCCACTCCAACATGGTTTTCATGAGTTCTTATCCATTGTCCAAATAAATGGCGGCATGTCCGATCGGGGTCCTGAAACAGTCCTATAAATATACAGCTTCTCAACAGGGTGCTCATCGGGTCTCAAATCAAGACTTTCTTTCTCAGCAATGACTTCAACGTTCAACCTTGGCATCTTCTGGCCTAGCAGTTTACAAGCTCCATAACTCACTTGACATGCAGACATCAAAGGGATCGCATTGTCTCAGCTTTGCTGCATTATTGGGTGCTTTGTCACCGAAAGGGCAATCTCTAATCTCCAGTTTACGGAGCCTCTTGCATCCTGACAAAACATGATGGAGACCCAAATCACTATCCCCTGCAAAAGCTAGGGACAGCATCTCAAGCTTTTTGCCATGGGACCCTATGAACTCAAATACACGATCAGTAAGGAGACCAGACACCGAAAGGCGCTTAAGATCCTTGCAGTGCTCAACAATGGCCCCAAAGCCCACATCTAGTGGTTCTAGGGTAATATAGTCAGGACAGAAGGGTTCAATGATGCATAGACGAAAGCGAGTAAGGTTGGGACGGTTCCTAGCAATAGTCGATAGGGCCACATTGGACATCTGACGGCAAAATACTAAGAACCGAATGAAGCAGGGCAACCAGCAGAAATTGATACAAGGCCTTGTTCTGTTAATGAGACATTTGGTTCCTGACCAAATGGATCGAAGAATACCCTCAGTTCGTAGGTCCTTGCCAAGATTCTGCAACGACAATAAGACCCGGTGTCTTCAATATAATCAGTACCTGCCAAGGTTCTAGTTAGGTGAAATGGAAAAAAAAAAAAGGAAGAAAAGGGGAGAAATGGAAAAATATCGCGCCATCTTGAAGACAAATAGAAGCAGATTTTCAACGGATCAATAGACAGCACAGAATTAGATATGTCACATACCCACAGGCGCTGGGTCTGGCAGTGGCTCCGCAACTCTGATGAGATCAGGGCACTGAATGGATGCATCACTTAAGTTCAAGGATGTAAGTCCGAACAAATAGGGTAGAGAGTTGGAAGGTAGGAAGGGACGCATCCCTAGACCAGACAGTCTCTTAAGCGCGAAGCCTGAAAAGTTCCACCCAAGCCTTGAATATAGTTCAGGATGGACTTCTGTTGTGTGAAAGCCTGAACCCAACTCAATTAACTGAAATTCTTCTGGGCGAGTTGGGTAGCCGGTCAGGGGCGCAGGCAGAGTTCCAGCTTCAGAGTTTTCAGATTTGGGCACCTACCAACCAGGCGCTCCAGGGTAGAGTCTAATCTCAGGCTTAATTAGAAGTAATATTGGTGACTCCAGGGATGTGTAAGTCAGGGAAACTGGCTCAGCCAATTCCACTCATATCATCTACTTCACTTTCTGACAAGTCCAGCTCTTTCAAGTGCCTGTACAATTCAACATTAAAGTCAACACAAAGCAGGTTAAAAATTCCAAAAAATCAAGCTGTTAAACTGTAATCAATGAAGACAACAAAAATATGGGAAATGATGATAACCAAAAAAAGAAAAGAATTTACTGCATTTAACAAAATTTTTGCTACAACAGCATTAATACCTCATCATGTTAACAAATAAACCAACCATAATCTAGTGCTGGCAGAAGATGAATTTCTAACAATTCCCAATCATTTCTCATATCTGGTCATGCAGACTCTCCCACAATAATAATGGAAAACCCCCACCTCCCACATTGCTAATAGAGAAACGAGGTTCAAGGAATGCCGTGTTTCTACCAAAAATGGGGCTTCTTCCTCATGACTACAATATGAAGCATCCAGACAAGGAAAAAAAACGACAAAAAAATGCATCAACTCTGGTTGAAAATAATGGGTGCAAGTTTAGTATTCTATCTTGCAGGGGTAAAGCGGAGAAGTCACCCTGCAACAGGAGTCTCCTGCCTCATTCAAATCAGGAGTTGGCCTCTCATATTATCACTCCCCAGGCAACACTTAATAATCAGTGCGGTAATATGTATTAACAGAAGGGAATATAGTGAGGATTAAAAAATAGCCCACATTGTCCAAGACAACCATCAAAACTAAAAGCAGCCCTACACTATAATTGGTCCTAAGACAAACAAAAGCCAAAGGAAAAGCAAAAAAACTGACAGTGACTAGGTCTCCAGTAGCAAAACAGAGACAGATATTCAGAATCATGGAACACCTCATTGTACCAAAAAGTTCAATCCTCTAGCAGGTTATGAAAACAAGGTTTCTAACCAATTACCAACAAAAATGCAAGCTAATCACAATAATGGGATGGGATTATATTAAGATGAGGTGTAAAAACACATTAGCTTTGAAAATAGGAAAACCCGTTACAAAATCCCAATAATTATTGAACTTTGCAACAAGTAAAAGGTATCTTTTCGCATACTCATTATACTAACATCCAAATCACCATAAAATCAACTTATTATTCCAGTTAAACAACCAAACTCTAGAAACAGAATTCCCCTGGTTTACCGAGAAAAGAGCATCCCTAACCTGGAAAAACAAACACATTAACCCAAACCAAACCAACCCATCTCCTAACATTTATTTGGCCTATTAAAATTGATTTTTCCCCTTACTTCTGAAACCACAAGAATAGAAAGCTCATAATATGATTTCCTTTCTTCATTAGCATTTCCTCTGCAATTGAACTGGAATTTCTAATTAATAAAAACACACAGATTAACAAACGAACCTGCAGTTAGCTGCAATCATATAACCCATCAGTGGAGAAGCCTTCACGAATTACATAGCAAAACCTAAAATTCTTAAACTTCTTCCCAATCAATTCCAACGCCTCGTACTCCTTTATCCTCTTCAGCCTGAGCTCACTCAACCACGGTGCGCCTCCGCGAACGCAGCAACCCACGGGTATGCATAACCTCCCCACTCGTGCGGAACCAGGTGAAATCGCGAAATGGGAGCTTACCTTTCAAGGACACAGATCGGAGCTCCGGAAGCGACGGATCGCGATCGCAGGGCTCACAGCAACGGTTCCCAACGTAGTCGCCGGCGGCACCAAATAAGCTCGATATCGTGCCATGATTTGCACACCAATGAGACCGAGTTCCGGTCCGAGTCCGAGTCTATGAACGAGCACATGCTCTAGAACTCCTCCAGGAAACAGATACCCCATTCAAGTTGAAATCTTTAAATCTTCTTCACCAGGTATGAATCTAAAACCACTTGCACTGACTAATTTATAAAGAAAGAGACCCTGAGATTTCAGTCTAGCGAGGTAAAGATAGATGTGATAAGCTACGAACAAATTCAAAGAGAGGAGAGCAAAATATATGTCTAAAAAATAACCTAGAGAGAAAAAGCTCCGAAACAAGAAGCAGCTTTAAAGAGATTCAAAGCGTTGATAGAGAGATTAAAGTGATGTAAAGCTTGAATATAGCTTCTCAGGCAGAGTCGTTCAACAGAAACAGATCTAAACGCCGTGACGACATCAGAGAAGATTCAGAAAGAAAAGAACAATACTAGACAGAGCAGGGTCTGGCGAAGCTGAAAAAGATCCCCTCACGCACAGTTCTTCGACAGAAACACAGATAACAGACGCAACCGAGGCCCGGAGCTTAGCTCAGAGAGGGGAGGGAGGGAGGGTTTTAGAGAGAAAGAAGAGGAGCTCTAGAGAGAAAGTTTACAGATAGAGAGAGAGAGAGGGGAGAGGAGCAGAGGATAAGGATTTGGTGCATGAGTGTAGTTGTAGTAGTGAGTGGTGTGGTCAAAATTTTTGACTAAGCTAAAACAGAGGTCAATGATTGGATGCATGATCAACGGTTGTGAATGATTGGGTGTTTGAGGAGAGCCGTCCGATTAACGGCGTGAAAATACGTTTGGTGTTTTGGCGTGATCCGGTTCGGCCCCCCACCCCTTATGGCCTTATCTTTTCCGCCAACAAGTGCAGCCAACCACATAAAAGGACTCCTTGGTTCTGACGTGGCTCTCTGATTTGACGCTATCTTCTCCCTCCCTCCATCCCATCACCCATCTTTCTTGATAATTTTGATTTGGGCCGATTTGGTATTTAGGCCGGCCTGCTTGCTTGCGTACCATATGATATGATCTTAAAAGTCTGGCCCAGACAGCACGTGAATCATAGATTGTAAACGAATCTTATCTTCCCCAACCACTCATACTTATACTCATTCTCATACCATGGTAATAATATGTTTGCTTCCCCGAAATTTCGACAGAAAATAAGTTAAATTCGTCATCATATTTTGTTTACTTCTTCAAATCATTTTTATTTATTCTAATTCATTAATACGAAGATTAAATAATTTTTAAATTATATAATTTTTTAAATCGTTTTATTTGTAGTCAATAAGACTTAGCTCACATAGTTAAAGTTGGAAGGAAGGTTTATAGTTTGAGGGGATAAATTTGTGAGGTAAAAAACAAAATACTACTTTGTAACGAAAGTAATAGATCTCAACAAAATTATTTGTATTTAACTTTTCGTATATTTTTACTAGGCAAAAAAAAAAAGGAAATATATTTTAGCCATAACACAAACAATAAGTGATGATTTTTTTTGTTATTCTTTGTTTGAAATCATCTTTTTATATCTTTTTTATAATATTTTTTGATAAAATGGTTGATAATAAAAATATCGATTTTTATTTGTTTTTAATGTTTTATCGATCGTCTTTGTGTAATATGTGGTTTTGTATGGTTTAACGCGACAGGTGGTTTGTCGAACTTTGTTCTGAGTCTTTATTGGATAAGCGACGAGTTACATCAAATAGAGCGTCGAGTCCAGTCATGTCATTCGATATCTTTGTAGCTTAAATTAAGTATATATTTTAGTTATTATAGAATTAACCGTGTGTAGGCTTTGAAGCGGTCGTTTGTGTTATTAAACTTGGATGTTGCGTCGTTATACATATTTTTGCGAATTTGATTTAATATTTATATATCGAATCTTATTCTTTAATTTGGTCATTAGTATTATTAAACTTTTAAAAAATAATAATAATATAGGTATATATATACATGTATATAGATATATAGTGCTTTGTAACTTTTGTAACTTTTCCCTTTAATTTATCTTTTCATTGATATTTAAGGGAAGGAAAATTATTATTTTTTGTTTTTTCCTTTATATTTTTTTTTCGAAGGAAAAAATATTATAATGAGTGGTTGAAGTTCACGTATTTGGTATTATTACTATAGTATAATACGTGACTTAATTTTAACGGTATATTAGTGATTATTGGTTTGATTTATTGTTTTAATCGAATATCTTTCTTCGTTTGAGTCTTCTGTATGAATAAAAGTGTAAGAAAATAATGAATAACTTGTCGATATCATGCTTCTGTATTGAAATGCGTTCTTGATAAAACCAGCGACAAATCATGCTTGCATACCGAGAAGGCGGTAAATCGTGAAAAAGCAAATAAAGCTCGAAGTAAGTAAATATGTATGGAAATAAGCGAATTTTATTAAAAAGAAAGCAACCCAAAAAATATATAGAGAAGTGACTCAAGACAAAAAATGACAAAAAATAATTGATCCTAATACTTAGTCATCCAAATTTAAGAAAATGATTTTCTACAGTTTTCTTTTCATTTGCTTAGTATTTTTGAGGAACCAAATATAATGTTAATATTTTTGGGGCCCTAAATATTTCTCAACACCCTTTAATTTATCTGCTCATTAATTTTTAAGGCAAGTAATAGGAATTTTTTTGTCCTCAATATTTTTTTTTGAAGGGAAAAATAGTATAATAAATTGTTTGGTCTACGTATTTGGTAGTATTGTAACTAAAATCACGTAGCTAGATTTTACGATATATTAATTGATTTGATTTATTGTTTTTTGATCGGATATATTTGTTTGTTTGAATTGTTTGCAACGTAAATAAGCGTCGCAAGAAAAACAAAAGCCGCGTCGTATCAACTTATCTGACCACGTATCAAACGATATATGCGCGTATCATGACAAAATGACAGTGCATCATGAAAAAGCGAGATAAAAACTGGGAATTTGTAAATACGTGGAATGTCGACTTTTTATTGAAAAATAAAATGATAAAAAAGGTGTAGAGAAGTGATTTTGGGCCAAAAATGACAAAAAAAATCACTCAACCTAATATTTAGTCATCCAAATTTAAGAAAATTATTTTCTGTAGTTTTTTTTTTCCATTTGCTTAGTATTTTTGAGGAACCAAATATACTGTTAATATTTTTGGGGCCTAAATATTTGAAAGGCATGGCTCCGCTCCCTCGGATCATGTCTATGAGCTGGGCCATTTAATTTGGGCCCAAACAAATTCGGTAAGGGGTTAGCTAATCAGAAGAAGCCCCACCCCGGTGGGTCCAACCCGTTGAATAAGACAAGACCGTTAAATGTTAATCGTGAATCACATGGTCACACCTTAACCACAATACATAAAGTCATCCATTATATTTATATGTAGTAAGTTGAGTTTCAAATGAACTCATTTTTTACTAAAAAAGTCTCTTCCCTTTTCTATTTTTGGTTATACTTATCTCTTTATCTTCTTGTAAAAATTCCTAATTTCTAATCACACCATCCCGGCCGACCTATTACTTGCTCCTTAAGATACCACCAACTCAAACGCGTGTTCGGTAGAATAGTGAGCCATAAGAAACATGAGGGTATTTAAGTCATTTCGAAAAAATATGGTCACAGGACAACAATTATCCTTCTCATGACAAAATTTATTTATTTATTTTTATAATTAAATATTTTGTTACGATGAACTAAAATTATGCCTATAAAAAATATTTATTTATTTGTATTAATCTTATATTTGAATATTCTACTTTATAGCTTAAAGCGCCTTAATTAATTGATTTGGCAAGCAACATATTTAAAAGGTCCTAAAACAAGTTGTTAAGACCTAAATCAAGTACTAAAAGAATAGGATAGGATTATGGGAGGTTCATAGGTCAAGTTTTAATATGAATAAAATAAATATTTCTTCTTAGGTAATGTCATTTATAATCTCACATAAATTATGTTAAAATACCAACTCTTTTAAAGTTTAAATTCTTAGGAATTTAGTTTAATATGAACTCAAGTGAATAGTTTACTTCAAACCAAATAGGGAACAACCGTGGAGGTAGTTCAAACCTCACGTGTATATTTTAATACGAAGTATAAACGATAAGCGTTTCATGAATTTAAATTGTGTATGATTTGAGTTTAACATGAATGTCGCGTTTTAATCAATTAAACATTTCAATCATAAGTTTTGGAGATGATTCAAGGTTTTTTGAGAGTCGAACCACAGTCTCGCTTATATCGATTTTAACTACAGTCGATTCAGCATGACGAATCGATTTTGGTCGTCGATATGTTATAAATTAAAATCGTATGTATTTTGGTCGTTATAACGTTATCGAATTATAAGGAACGAGCAGGAGTTTAATATATTTATTAACTAAAGTACTTTTTCATTCTTTACTATTTTTAGCGGAGTTGATATATATTATTAATTTGGAATCAAATAAAATTATTTTCCTATTAAAACAAGTCAACTTTTATTTTCTTGCTTTTTTTTTATTCCATGTTTTTAAATTTGTTTCCTATGATTTGATTGTGGAAGATATTGTTGAGATCTTTCTATGGTTCTCTTGACATTCGAGGAAGAAAATAATTAAATATCTTTGACTCTTTGCGTGATGTTTGTTGGGTTTTCAACGAAAACGATGTTGTAATTGCTCCAAACTTTCCAAATGTCAGAAAGTCAGTAGTTGGGCATTTGTTGTAGCTTGTTAGTTAACTGGTCCTAGACCAATTTAGTCCAATTTCAACTACCCATGAAAATGTTAAGTTTCACCCTCACTTCGTAACCGATTTATTTCAACTATGTCAATTAATATTGTTAGAACATCTGCACCGACTATGGTTCCAAGAATTTCTCCACCAGTTGAGGAATTATCTACATCTGCATCAGATTCTGATTAAAAAATTATCTCCAGATTATTCAAATTATCTCCACATCCAAAATCTTCCTCCCCATAAAACATGGCAACAACCCAACAGTAGAGATAGCCTTTGTATCATGATGTACATAAATATTTACCTGCTCTCTAAATGAATTAGACATAACAAGTAACATGCCTTCACTTCGACATTTTGTTATGGTATCAAAGCTCTTCCTCCAACGAGCTTGATCCTTATTTTTTTTAACGATGACCTTTGACTCCGATTCCACTCATACCTCTCAAACTGTTGCCATTGTCTCTCAAGTCTAATCAAGAATTTGATCACTATTATTATATTATTATATTGTTAGATTTATTTTATATTTTTAGGATTATAATTTGTATTTTCTTAAGGTTGTATAGCCTAATTTATATAGAACTTTTTTAACATCTTGTAATTCTGAGTTTACAGTTTATAATATAAAGCTGGAGTCTTTTTATGATATCATGCTTGAGTTAAATTTTTTCATTGCTCTCGATCTGAGCGTGACCATTACATAACTTTTTTTACGGCGAACCTCTGGATTCTTGTTTTGTCTGACTGTTTTTATGATGAAAACCCGTTGATCCTTGTTTACTGCCGTGGTACAAAAATGAGATTCTGGGGCCCTCGGAGGTAGAACTTGTCGAGACGATCACACTAGTGTCGCGACAAGTCGTCCAAAAGCAGATCACGCCGCCCGAAGTCGTGTGTGCACTTGCGCATACCATCGTGAACTACGTCGGTAGCGCGTCAACCCCGATCCGACCCGACCCGCGCAGTTGATTGTGCCGCGTCGGTAGTTGACTTTACTGCCACCTCATCTCGTTGATCGAAAATTTGAATAGGTGCATTCTAACTTATTTTCGCGTCCTGGTTCCATTTTTGCTGTCTGTTTTTCGATTCGGAATTTCGATATGCCAGGTGATGAGATTTCTCGTTCGATTCATGTTATTTTCAATGGAGATAATTTTGCCCGGTGATTGATCGTAAGTAGTTATCTGTATGAGTTGGCTTTATGTCTCTAGTGACCTGTTTAAGGAACAAATGGAATGAAAAGCGATTTTGCCTATGCCATTCCGGATCGAGGATTGGAAAGTGTTAATGTGTCATCAGCTTGGTTTCGTATCTGTCCCATTTTCGCCACATTGTTGATGAGTTTAACAACATTATATTGTCAAAAGTTTAGAGACTTACTGACCGCCGGTATGTTGAATGCAGTGGTGCTTCATAAGCAGCCGCCCTGCGAACTTTATCGAGATTCGTCAGAGCCAGTGGCGGATCACTTGAAGTATATCATAAGCCGGCTAAATCTATTTGGGATCAATTATTGCATATGAACCAGTTCTCTCAATTTCTTGACGAAGTGGTTTTGGGAGTACTTGTGATGAGTTTGGTCGACCACAAGTTATATTCTCATCGGGATCCTTACCAACGAGTCTCCTGAAGCTATTCATAAGTTAGTTGATAATGAGACCGATCTTCGGTGAACCCCATTTCTATCGGACCATGGTTCTTACCCTCGACCCATTGTTCATGACACTCATGTTTTTCCCTATGTCGGGTTCGCTACCTGTGTTCCCGAAGGCAAAGGGAATAATGTGGGACGACATAACAATAAAGTCTCTTCTTATCTGCCCGATTTACGTAAGAACAAAGGTCGATACAATTAAAACACATTACTTGTCAGCGTATTCTTCATAACACTGCTGCTTTGACCCAGTCTAAATTATCAGCTATGGACTCCCATTCCAAGTCTGGTCATGCCTCATCTCTCTCTATAGCAGATCTACAGGATATGGTTAATCAGGTTCATCTTCCATCTTCCAGTGCATCCAACACTGCTCTTTCTATGATATCAGTACTTTACTCTTATGTGGCTTGCGATTCGATTTAACATGATCATATGACTTCTTCTCTGATGTTGTACCTTCACACTACTTCACCACTTCTCTCCCTACCATATGCCTTTAAATGGTTCTCTTGCTCTGAGGAGTCCTCATCTTGGTAATGTCTCCACACTAGCCTTGTCTATTTCGATTTTCTTAGATTAAAACTTCGCTCATAATCTTCTTTTTGATGGGCAACTCACTTGAACTGGTTTTTCTCTAACATTTTCCTCTTGGTGTGGTTGTGAAGGATCCTCAGACGGGACAAATTGTTGGGACCGTCCGTAAGGTCGGAAGGTTGTTTAAACTCATCTTTCTTCATTTACGAACCCTCGTCTCTCTACTTTTATTAGGTGCGGGACCAAAGCACTTCTTCTCTTGTTTTTATGGCATTCCGCCTTGGCCGTACATCTATCTCTAGGGTTGAACAACTAGTTTCTAGGGTTTGTTAGGTTCGGTTTCAAACTAAGAGTTTTGATTGTATGCGCCAATTTGGTAAATGTTGCTTTACCATTTAATAATAATGTTTTCTCGTACTCTTTCTTCTTTTGATCTTATTCATTCTGATGTATGGGGCCCCTCTCCCATTTCTACTCCAGGTGGGTCACGTTACTTTGTTATTTTTGTGGATGATTTTTCCCGATATACTTGGATTTATCTCTTCAAAAATTGTTCTGAACTTTATCAAATATATCGTGACTTTACCAAAATGATTGAAACACAGTTTTCTAAACCTATCAAAGTTTTTAGATCTGATAATGCCCAAGAACATAAAGCCCATGAATATACCTCTATCCTACATCAAGTTGATATTATTCCTCATTCCTCTTGTACAAGCACTTCTAAGCAAAATGGCAGTGCTAAGCGCAAACTCCGTCATATTCTTGATGTTGTTTGTGCTACTACTACTGCAGCTTCTACTCCTTCTTAGTTTTGGGGGGAAGTTGCTCTTACTATCGTTTACACCATCAATCGGTGTCCTTCTCCGTGTTGAAATCAGAGCTCATATGATATGTTGGGTTTCCTCCTTCCTCTGACTTACTTAGAGTCTTTGGATGTTTCTATTTTGTTCTTCTTCGTGATCATGAAAGAAACAAACTTCAGTCTCATTCTCGTTTGTGTTGTTTTCTTGGGTATGGAATTGATAAAAAAAGTTATAGGTGTTATGATCCCATTAGCAAACGTCTTCGTGTTTCTCGGCATGTGGTCTTTTGGGAACACAAAATGTTTTACCAACTACCTCATGTTCCTGTTTCCCTTATTCCCTCTATCGATCCTCTCCCTGACCTTTTTCCTGAGGAGTCTCCCACCTCTCTGTCTGAGTCTCCCCCTTCTATTACTGATGTTCCTTCTCATGCATCATTAGGCTTCACTTTCCGATCATTGACGTGCCGCGATCCTGCCCCTATTTGTGCATCTACTGGGGTCCTTGCGACTCTCATACGCCGTCGTTCCCATTGGTGCTACTCTTCTTCTCACGCCGATGACTTTCATTTGCTTTTATGCTTGCCTCTCTCCAGGAACCTTAGACTTTTCATGAGGCTTCCTTTAACTCTTTATGGCAGCAAGCTATGAAAGAAGAGTTGGATACCTTACATAAGATGGAACATGGGATTTAGTGAATCTCCACATACGGAAAATCTGTTATGCGGTTGTAAATGGGTTTATAAGATCAAGACTCGATTGGAATGGCAAGCGTTGGTGGCTGGGCTGCACTTGTTGCTAGAGTTTTACTCGGGGTATGGGATTGATTAGGAGACTTTTGCTCATGTGGCTCAACTTTCTTCTGTAAGGACTCTTATTGCCATCTTTGTGGCTCGCAAATGGCCACTCTTTTAGATGGATGTCAAAAATGCTTTTCTTAATGGTGAACTCTCAGAGGAAGTCTAAATGAAGCTTCCTCCTGGTTACTCTCACCCTCCGGGGTTCTCTCACATAGTATTTTGACTACGGCGGACACTTTATGGTCTTAAACAAGCTCCTCGAGCATGGTTTGCAAAGTTCAGTTCTACTATCTCTCAGCATGGTTTTTCAGGTAGTTCTTTTGATACAACTCTTTTACTAGGCGGTACGGTCATGGTATTACTATCACTCCTCTTATATGTCGATGATATGATTATTACGGTGATGATATGGGGTATTGAGATCTAAAGCACTTTCTTGGTCGTCGATTTGAAATGAAAGATCTTGGCCCTCTTAATTACTTTCTTGGTCTAGAGTTTCTTGCCTGCGGATGGATTCTCTTACTCATGCCAAGTATACTTAGTCAGTTTCTGGAGTCGATATCTTGATAGCAAGATAGTCGACACACTTATTGTGTAACATCCCGAAATGTACCATAGCAGTTTTCGGACTTGTTTAGGGTATATTAAAAACTAAATGGAAATTTTCGGAAACAAAATTTGAGACCCGGAAAGTTACAAAACTTAAGGACAATTTTGAAATTGGTCTAAAGAGGTATAAAGTCATAGTTGACAAAGATTAGAGTAAAGTATAATATGACATAAATTGCTTTGCAAATAGAATGAGTTATGGGCTTAAAAGCAAATAAGCAAAGCTTGTACGAAAATGGGTTATTTTGGAGAGACGAACAAAGACCTTAGAAAACATGGATTTAAGACCAAGGTGGTCTCATGGGAGAGAAAAACAAAACGTGAAGGAGAGAGGGAGAAGAGAAGAGAAGAAGAAGAGGAAGAGGAAGAGAAAGAAGGAAGTCGAAGCAAGCTAAGATCAAGGTTATGGAACTATGACCTTTAGTATGGAACTACATGGGCTTTTAAAACTTGGAATTGTTTTTCCATACAATTGATGATTATTAGTTGTTCCCAAAACCTAGGGTTTTGTTGGGATTTCTTCCTAACAGAATTCTTAAAAGTAAACGGTAAAAACTCTAAATCCCTGAGAAAAGCATGGAATCCTTTGAGGATGGATTCATAGGTTAATTGAGAGAAAATGAGTTAGGGTTTAGAACAAACCCTAATTAACCTTTATGATTGGGTTGTGTTTGGATCATAACCCATATTAGAGTGGGTTTGAGAGTAATTCATGAAGGATTTTTGAAATAAGAGAAGTAATGAAAGAAGAATTAAGTAAAATTGAGTTTCTGAGAGACATATGGAGTGGTGCTTGAAGTGTAGATGAAGTATAGAGTTGAAATGGGGATCAAAAATATGTCGAAAAAATGTGAAAACACCCATTCTGGGCATTCTCAGGTGTCTTCTACGGTAGAGTTAGAGTTCTACCGGTACAACTTCTAGATATGATCGATTTTGGCCAAGTTCTGCGGTAGAAGTTAAGTTCTCCAGTGCAAACTATTACAGTTTCCAGTTTTGATAAGTTTTAGATATTTGGCCATAACTTTCTCATTTCTTATCGATTTGAGTTATTCAAGTGGCCGCAAAATAGACTTCAAGGAGAACCAAACTTAAAGAAAAGTATTGTCCAAATTCTGAATCTAAGTGGTCGAAAATTCACTCTAAGTGGGAATATATTTGACCCATTTCCTGCATCGATTAATCATAGAGTAGCGATCAAGGTTGTTTGGACGTAACTTGAGTCTCGGTGCTCCGAATTGGGTGATTCCAGTTGGAATAGAACCCTTAGCACCTTAGATTTAAATGAGTATAAGGACTTAGAGTCAAAATATGAAGTTAAGACTCCGGAAAAATGAGTAATACAAACTGTCACTAGAAAAATCGGTAAAATGACTAGTTGGCATGAAAATCTGTCTTTAGTTTTGGATGATCCAGTTGGATTGATTCTATTCTAAGTAAAATAGATTCATAGAGGAATAAGAAAATATGAATGAGAGATTGTGATCTCATAGACATCATACTTCCATAAGTATATGAAGTGCTATGTAATAGCCATGGAACAAGAAAAATAGAAAATGCAATATGTATAGATATGTTCATAAAACATGAATATGATATTAATATAGGATATGTCATAAGATATGATAGGTATAAGTCATAAGATATGATAAGATATGATGGGACCTGTCGCAAGATACGATAGTCTAAAAGTACACAATTGATAGGCACATATGAATATAAGATTATATGTTGTGAACATATGATTGCCATACATGAACGAATAGATGGAACATGATAGAAATATAGAAATGTATTAATGATATAAAGAGATATGAATATAGAAAGTTATATATGAATATATGAATACGAAGTGCGTAGATACGTTCGCGTATATGATATACAAAACTAAATAATAGAAAAAAGATATGAAAGATATGTATTATTATATAAATATATGAGAAAGAAATGTGAAGCTACAGTTATGAGAACTAATACGAGTAAAGTAATGATAGTATATATGCATAAACAATTATGATAACAATAGTTATTCATGCTTATGAGATATGTACGAGAAAAATGTAATAAAGGCTGATTATGCAGCAGGACACACAGTAGAGGATAGATAGAGCGTGCACATAGGGAAGATACAGGATCTTTGCGACATATTCGCAGACCAGATATTGAGGCCCACAGTTTGGGTCGTGAATCTCGATCAATTTGGATCAGGTGGCATGAGTCGCGCGATAGACGAGATCAGCGCGCAAATGCCGGTGATAGTACCTTCGAATGCAAATGGCATATGACATAGGTCAGCGTGCCGTGCGTGTGATATGCCTTGGTGTTAGAGACGAGAGATCCTTGTTGTGTTGATAGTACCTTCAGTACACATAGTTTCCGTATCCGCTTAAGGTATTTGCGGACATGAAACCAAAAGGCCGATATGTATAGAAGATATGACCTGATATAGAAGCATAGCAACTGGCAGCAAATGAAATGGAATAATTACAAAGAACAAAGTACATTATAGCTGGATATGAAAATAAGTATGAACCTGAAAAGTAATGAAAGTATATGAAAGCACAAAGTAGATGATAGATAGAATATGAATGTACGCGATAGTACAATTATGAATATGTATGTATGAAAAGTATACGATATAAGCAAGTGACAAGAAATAAGCAAAGTATTTGTGATAGATAAGGAATGATATGATATACGTAATAGTATAAGAATCTGATAAATCATAGAAGCTAGAAAGATGAAAAAAGGTATAAATAGAAATGTGATATGTAACATGAAAAGAATAGGAACATTGAAAAGACATATGTGGCGTGAAAGATAAACACATGACAAGTATAGGAATATGCAAAGAGCAGAAATAGGAATATAGTAAAAGTATAGATAAAGAGATAGGTAGAAGTCATAGAATATATAACGAGAAAAGATTGTCTGATAAGAAATGTAGAGATGATAAGTAATTAACGTTATATAAATGTGTATAGATAGATAATATGCATATGTATAAGCTTGTGACAGTCGCCATTGGTGGTTGTCCGTACTTATGTTCACAAGCGTAAAGCTTAGCACGGAGTGTTAATCCGTGTAGGTACGAAGCGAATACAAGGATAGAGAGGGCCGGGGCGTTACATCGACCATGATGACTTCAGATATGCTCACAGTAGCCTTGTAATCTACGATGTGTTTGTATTAGAATTTTAAATGTATAGGTAAATGGGACTACGTATATGTGTGTATAAATTGTGATGGACACGCTCCGGTGGTGGACCGTTTGTATATGTACAAATGATTTTGTTATTGCGAAATTGTTTGTGCACAGTAGAGTGGTCTGGCTACAGTAAGAACACATGTCAATGAGAGTCCCGATAAAGTATATAATATAGTATAGATAGCATCACGCCACGGACGGTTTCGGATCCGCCCGTCGGGTCGGAGGCGGTCGGGCGTGGCATGTGGTTGCTTGTCGCCTCGATTCGCCCGATGGCGAATCGCTGCTCCCCGATGCTACTCTCTGGGCAAACATTTGGGAGTCTAATCTATCTCATTTTCGCGCTTGATATTTCCTATGCGGTTCATGTAAATTCGTGGATTTATGGGCACTCACAAATCACTCGTTATCTTTGTTGACTCGAGATTCTTGATATATGAAAAGCGTATTGATGGTGTATTTTTCTTACGATGGCATTAACTCTTTAGACATATTCGGGATCACAGATTAGGCGGGTGGTCCATTTGATCGTTAATCTACTCTGAATATTGTTTTCTTAAGATTTGATTATCTTATCTCTTGGAAGTAAGAAACAAATAGTCGTTGCTTTCGTTCAATGTGAAGCGGGAATATAGAGCAGCGACGAAGCTTCTACAAGGCGAGCTTTATTTGGATTTATGTTGGTTCACTACGGGATCTTGGTGTTGTGTTCACGCAGCTAAACTTCAACTGTGATAATCGAAGTGTTATTCAAATTGCTCGTAATGATGTGGCACCATGAGCGTGCTAAGCATATTGAAATTGATTGTCACTTCTTTCGTCATCATGCTGAGATACGCTCGCGCCCCGATACGTTTCGCTCTCGGGATCCCGGTTCGTTAATATATTCCTTAAAACCACTTCCTCTAAGAACTTTTCGAGCTTTAAATTCGAAACTCATAATGGTTTCTCTTAAACCACCATGAGTTTGAGGGGGGATGTTAAATTATTATATTGTTAGGTTTATTTTGTATTTTCCTAGGATTGTAATTTGTATTTTCCTAGGGTTGTATAGCCTAGCCTATATAAGGCCTCCTCTTATTCTTGTAATTTCACGAGTTTATAATACCACAAAGAACTCAAGTCTTTTCTTGACTATCGTGCGACTACTCAAATCATTGAAACTCATTCTTTATGTACTTTCGTTGTGACCCGGTTTGAGCTTTGTTTTTTGGCTTGGATCTCCTTGGTTATCTTAATAGCACTTGCTCTCCTCCTCCAACCATACCTCTGGATAGTGATGGTTGGTCTTATTCTTACTCTTGTTATCTCTCATGGTTGGTCTCTTCATCCATTAGACATCAATAACGCATTTCTTGATGACACTTTCCTTGAAGACATCTTCATGCAACAACCATTGGGCCACATTGATAAAAACCATCCTCACTTTGTATGCAAACGTTGTAAGGCTATTTATGGCCTTAAACAGGCACCATGAGCTTGGTACAATGAGCTAAAGGGTTTCTCCTTTCTTATGGCTTAGTGAACTCTATGAGTGACACATAATTTTTTATTTATCATACATCAACAATCACTATGTACTTCTTGGTCTATGTAGATGATTTAATTATCACTGGCAACAATGATATTTTTCTTCACAAGTTTCTATAGGATTTAGCGGCTAAATTCTCTATGAAGGACCTTGGTGATCTCCATTATTTTCTAGGGATTGAAGTTCTTCCTACACCATCAGGTTTACTTCTCACTTTGCACAAATACATTCGAGATCTGCTAGAGCACACCAACATAACAAGTGCAAAGGAATGTGTCATTCCTTTGTCAACCTCTCAACATCTATGCCTTAATGATGGCTCCCTTCTAGCGGATGCACACAAATTTCATCAAGTCATTGGTGCATTGCAATACTTGGCTCTTACTCGACCAGATATCTCATATTCAGTCAATAAACTGGCTCAATCCATGCACCGCCCCTCTAAAAATCATTGGTCATCTGCCAAATGTGTTCTTCAATATCTCAAGTCTACTAGTCATCATGGTCTATTTATGAAACAACACTAGACGCTCAATCTCGGCCCAGCTACAAATGTCGATTGGGTAGCAATCGGGATGTCCTTCCACTTCGACCTATATTGAATATCTCGGTAATGCCATCTCGTGGTGTTCAAGACGAGAAATGCGACATTCATCCACAGGAGGCGATGTCGATCTCACAGCTTCTTGTGTGGCTAAAGTTCTTTGGATCAATAATATGCTTGCTGAACTCCACGTTTCCTGCTCTTCTTCTCCTCATATTTTCTCTGAAACAAACATTAGACGACGCATTTTTTGTCCCGACCTGGTATTTCACTTTAGAATGAAACACATTTCCATCGACTATCACTTTGTTCGTGATCATGTGGCGTGTGGATCCCTTCATGTCTCACACATCTCCTTCAAAGATCAACTTGTTGATGTCCTTACTAAGCCATTGTCTTCTCATCCTTTCCGAGAAATTAGATCGAAGATATGTCTCCAACGGGAGCACCATCTTGCAGGTGCCTGTTAGCACGTTTACCTGGAATTATGGTTGGAATAATTTCTCTCGATTGAGAACTATGCGCAAATTTTGTTGATGAATTATCTACATCTACACAAGATACATTTCAAAAATTATCCCTAGATTATTCAAATTATCTCATGTCAAAATCATCCTACCATAATATGTGTAAATACAACGGTGAAGATAACCTTTACATTTGTGGCGCCCAGCGAAGTCTGTTAACAACAGATCAAAATACATGAGAATATTCATGGATATCCCGGTCCTTTGACAAATGGATAGATATATATATATATATATATATATATATATATATATATATATATATATCACAATAAATGAATTAGACATAACAAATAACATCCCTTCACTTTGGCATTCTATTGAATATCTCAATAAAATATGTTTATGAATAAATTGAACTGTTTTGTAAAAAATAAATTTAAAATAAGTTATGTATGTTAAATAATTTTAAAATATAATAATCTGTTAATAGGGGATTATTAAATGACACTCGTGTTGATTAAAACTATTTTTTATTAAACCAGTTATGAAGTTGACACGATTTAGGAATATTAAATATTATCTATACGCATCAAATTAATTTATAGAAAAGGTTTTTTTTTTGAAAAATATGAAAAGTGTTTCATTCCCTTCTAAAAGTAACTAAAGTTTTAAACTTTTCTTTATAAAATCTCAAAGTAGAGTGTCACAAGGTTGGTTATGGTTTTGATGTTTAGGGTCTAGTTCAATTCCTTCTATGGGAAGTATGTTTTAATTTTGTTTGTTCCATCTATACTTATTTAAAGAAATCATGTATTTTTTTTAATTTATATTCTCCCATTGCATTATATCATTGCAGTATTTGATTCTTGGATTTTAACCCCGATCTCCTGTAAATCCATCCCTCCCCTTTACCATTTGAACTAAACCTCGGATATAATTTATTAACCATGAATTTGATGTGTTTGAGATATTTAGATAATCTCATATATGGCAATGGACTTGAAAATTTTAATTTATATTGCAGTTGTCTAGACAAGTTTGAACATGAATCTCACTTGGTCAAAACTAGCCTTAAAGAATTCATATAAGTTAGGCCAAAAGGTGTCTGAACAGCATAATGCAAAAAAACCAAAGTCATGACTTAGGGTTAGGTTTGGGGCTTTGTCACATTAAATTTGATTTCTTGGTGCCTTGAACTTGGTCCAAGATCAATTTGGGCTTGTGTCAAAATAAAAAAAAAAAAAAAAAGAAAAAAAAAAAAAGAAAAGAACAATTTGGGCTTGATCTTCTGTTGGGCTTCTTCTATGTTGGACCACTTGAATTTTAGATATTTATTTTTGGCATTAATGGACCAGAAGGGCTAAATCATTAATGCTGGGTCCATCCAGCTGGATGGTTTTGTTTGAAATATATAAATTTTGGCCCACCACCTTTATATTGTCGCCCAAAAATTCTGAAATGAGATGTTATTATTATTTTTTACTTGAAAACTATGGATGTAGCTACACGTTTGGTGTTGTTTGGCTCCCAGAAAGTTAAAACTTTAAAGTGATAAGGAAGGAAAAAAAAGTATTTTTGGTTATATTTTTTGAAAATTATTTTTTGTTTTGAAAAATTAGGAGAACGTAGAGAATACAATTGGTTTTTTATTTTATTTTTTGTTCTCAAAAACTTGAAGAATATAGAAAACACTAAATTTAAATAATACCAAAATGATGTTTTTTACTTTTTGAAAATGAGCAATTTTCAAAATTAGGAATCAAACAAACCTATAAATGGAAAGAAAAAAATAAAAGAAAAACAAATAAAATTTTTCATATATTATTTTTTATTTAGTAATTTAAATTTATTTTAACTCATCCATATAAATATTAAATAATTTAAGAAATTTTTTTTTTATTACACAATCAAACATAAAAAAAAAAAAAAAAATCATTTTTAGTATTTCTTTTTCTTGTAAACATAACATTAATAAATGAATGTGTGGAATTGGATTTGACGTCTGAATAGGTTGACAATAAGAAAAACCGTTCTGGAAGATCTAAAACTATCAATAATAAAGGTTTTTCTTTTTATCATATTATTATTTAGATGAAAATGTGAAAAAAAAAAAAAGAAAAGGAAAGAGTATGATTTCTCCTCTCTTTCCTTGGAAGAATATATTTTTAGTTAATATTGGATAATATTGTATGGTGTGATGGGGCCATTGGGGGGCAACCCGAAAGCCTTAATCTACATCAAAATGAAAGAGAGAGGAAAAAGGCTACCTACCCCAATGGACTAACCCTTCCTTTGTCTAAATATGATCCTTTACAGGACAAAGTGGCAGCTATATTTTACATCATTTTGACCCTGAATCAAACTTTACTCTCTTTTCCCATGGCTTTCTACTAACCAAACAACTCCCAAACAACCAGCTTTAGTGCCCAAATTAACAATTGTGAAACAACAACTCTCACGGGTAGGATTTTGGTTTAATATGAATATTATGTTTATAATATTTTATTTAATGTGATCTGTCTTCTGTCATGGAGAGTATATTATTCTGGCGGCCAGAAATGAATCGTATAGATATTATCGATTTTGAGTGCGAGGGTTTCGTGAGCACGCGCGTCCCAATAGATTAAGCCGAAGCATATAGTAACGGAGAGAATTTATCACTTTATATGATGTGAGATGTGTCCACAGCGTAGGATTACGAATCAATGTGAACGCACCACAGGTCAAACGACTTTGATCTGGGTTGTAATAATTCGGCTCGGCCCGATCGTATAGATATTATCATACATGGGTGCAAGGGTCGTCGACTTTAAAACGTGTTTATTATGTTGAGAGAGGCAATGCATATAATATCAAAAGAAGTTTTAACTACATCGATAGATAAATGATGATCGAATATTAATTACGACATCGAAACCCGTACATTGATAGTCGAGCAATCGAAGCGAGTCCGTTATGAACCAAATATCATAGCTTGGTCAGTATTGAGTGCGTAAAGAATTACCGAACGTGGCATGCTGTTAGAGCCGAAACGTCTGCGTTAAGCAATATTTCGGCCCAAAGTATAAGAACATTAGATTTTGGTTAATATGAATATCAAATAAACTATGATATTATGAACACAGCATACTGCATGTTAAAGAAAAAGAGGGACATGCATGATATATCCCGGCATTGAGGACTGGTAGGTTTGAACTAATATATGAAAAAGGGTAGATGATAGAATGGTAGTTAAGCATGCTTGCTTTTTTTGGGTAATACATGTGAAGACGAGACTCGAATACTTCAAGGCTAAGAAAACTCCCTATATATAAACATTCTGATCCTTTCCCCAATCACCATTTCCGACGGCGGAGCTTCCATTAAAGAGTTTGTGAGGTTATATATACATATCACAGTCCGGCGGTGGTGTAGACTGTAGAGAGAGTAGTAATGGGACCTGGAGGACCTGGAGGAGGACCTGGCGGCCCAGGTGGTTGGGGTCCTGGGCCTGGTGGCCCCGGCCCGCCTGGCCTTTTGTTGAATTTCTGCGATCTTGTTTGCTTCATGGTAAGTTCTTTCATGGGGAAAATTGATCCATTTTAAAATAATTTGTTTCTTTTGAATCTCATTTACTTGCTCATATATATAAGTTATAACCAATGTAGAGTTGGGGTATGTCTATTTTTTATTTTTTATTTTTATTAGGAGGCTGTTTGGAAATTTGATTTGAAGAGAGCTAGAAACCATTCTTAATGCCTTGAAAACTTTTTATTTTTCTTGATATATAGCATTTTACTAAAAGTGAATAGGAGGGTGATTTTAGAAAACGTTTATAAACTTTTCACTATTTAAAAGATAAAAATTTCCAAACTTAGATGTTTAGGAAGAGAGTATCATCTTTAATGGCATGTTTGATTACAGTTTTGATAATTGTTTTATGTTCTAAAAAAAAAAAAAAAAGATATGAAAGAAAATAAAGAGAAGCGGTTTGGTTTCGATTTTTGTTTTGAAAAGCATAGAGAATACGAAACGCCTAAATTAATATAACGTTAACGGGTTTTAGATGACACCAACATGATAAAATGATGTTTTTTGTGTTTTCAAAATTTGTTTTCAAGAACAATTAATTTTAAAAAACAGGAACCAAGTAAGGCCTAAGAACATGCTTTTTACTAAATGAATTTTGAGAGTCTTTATGATAGTGATTCTAAAAGGTATTTTTGGACCTGAATTGTGTTTTTTTTAAAAAACATTTGATAAAATTTGAAAAATATGAAATATCACTTGTATTTTATTAGATAAACAATTGTCAGACAATTAACTTATAAAGGGTATTTTGCAAATATTTTTAAGAAAACAAAAACTTTATAATTGAGAACACTTCGTGTAAAAACATTAATCACACTCTAAAAATACTTTAAAATTTTGTTATGAACACCCTCAAATTATTCCCAATTATAACATTTGAATTTAAAAAGAAAAGAAAAGGCCATCTCCAAAAAGCCCGTGACCCACTTTGAGCCTGATGGGTTAAAGATTAGGAGGCTCGGGCTCGTTTTATAAATAGTCGGGCCACATGCTTTTATGGGTTAAGTTGTTGAGTGTGAGACTAATATATAAATATGTTTTCTTTCTTTCAAATAATAACAATTGGAGTTTTTATTTTTATTTTTTTATTATTATTATTTTAATTTTGAGTGTCTAATTGCTTTGTTTGGTTGCAGCGTGAGTTTCTTGTGCTGCTGCTGGTTGCTACGCGATTGCTTTGGTGGTGGTCCAATGGGCCCACCTGGAGGCCCAATGGGCCCTCCATAATCAGCTGCATTAGATACATAGGGCTTTTGTATGGCATTAAACCATCTATGTTGACAGCAACACTCTACTTCTCAGTATATCATTATTGTATGGAATAAGTGAATCATGACCCTACATTTATATGTGAATCATGACCCTACATTTCATGGCTTATAAAATGATTCAACTTTTTTATTACTTGACTTGTCCACTAGAGTTAGTGGTAGTCACTTGATCAATAGTTGTCATACTCTGTTGGTGGGGTCAGTGATATTATATTAATTTGCAAAATTTTAGGGTTTGTTTGGTTGCTGATTTTGAAAACCGTTTTCTATTCTAAAAATAAGGATAATAAGAAAATATGAAAAATATGTTTGGTTACCAGTTTTTTTTTTTTGGAAAACACAAATGAATAAGAGTAGTTTCCCGAAAGAATGCAGAAATAGTGTTTTACATGTTTTGAAAATTAAAATTATCACTTAGAATAATTTTAGCGAGAAACTAAGCAGTCTTTAATCAAATTAAAACCGAGCTTGTATTCTTTGCACATGGATATGGTTAAAGTTTAAATATATAGTTTTGAAAAACCAATATTCTAATAAGCATTTTTAATCTTTTTTTAAAAAAAGCATTTTAATTCATTTAACACTTCTATACACATAAATGAATAAGAATTATAAGTTTTTAATAAATTTTATTATTTAATTCATTCATTTTCTTATATAATAAAATCAAACATGCAGCTCTTTTTAACTTTTAGTTATATCTGATAAATTATTTCAATTTGAAACTTGAATCTTAAGATTATCATTTTTATCAATAAATTCTTATTTACAGAAACGTTGAGCGTTTTCTGATTGGAATTAATAGAATTGTGAACAAACCTAGTTCCTCCTTCTGCTCGTCGGCCGGAATTAAGCCCAGGTTGGGTTGTAAATTTATAGGCTAAATCGAGGTCAAATTGAGCTCGGCTCGATCCGATCACTAATGTTTTTGGTTTATAAGGCGATTTAGGCGCAGTCGCGGATTAAGACGAGTCGGACCATTATATTTTTACTAGAAAAACAAAGTCGAATTTGAGAGCGATCCGATGTCGACTGGCTTGACCCATACGTCGGCTTAAATTACCGCTGCATGAATTAGGCATGATGGAAATGCCAAACTGGATATTTCAGTTTTATCACCGAAACTCGTATTGCCTATTAAAGGCCATGGTTACGTTGGGACCTTGGGTTGCTAGAAAATTTGATAGAAAATGTGATATAAAGAAAATCAAAGGGAAAATTGTAAATCTAAGAATTGAAGGAATTTTTTTAATCTAGTAAATTGTTTTAATATATTACTAAAAAATTATTTCATTTATTATATTTTTATATATTAAATATTTTTAAATATGTACAATTTTAGTGTATTAATCAAATTTGATTTTTGATTTTTGTTTATTTTTTAAAGGAATGCAAATAATTTTATTGATTGAAGCTTTGTAAAAAATCGGAATTTAGGTTAATAGCATGTAAATAAACGTAAAATCCAGCAAATTTTATCTTATGGTGATTAGAATATCTATGGCTATTTCAAGTTCTTTACTTATCTTGTAAATATAATCGATCTTTGATTGATCAATTGCTTCTGTTTGAATCATGCAAATACGAATAAACTATTTCTAATGAAAATGATAAAAAATCTTCTGTAGTAATAAATCAGTAACTAAATAATCTTCCTTAAAAAAGTGATAACGAAAAATAAGATAAAACTTAAATCTTTGTAAGCCATTTATTGGTAAGCGAAAGAAATAGATGTAGAGGAGGATTTCAGGTTAAAAATGATAAAAAAATTATCCTCCTTACTTGAGAAAAAGGCAGAAGAAAAGAACAAAAGGAGAGAAAAGAAGGACATCATAATAATTAATATACAAATAATAAAATCAAACATACAGCTAGTTTTAGTACTAAATAATATTTAAATTTTATCACCAGGCTCATGTGCCTATTAGAGACCATGGTTATGCTTAGGTTGATAAAAAATTTGATAGAAAATGTGATATAAAGAAAATCGAAAGAAAACTTAAAGAAAACGAAGAGTGTAGGAAAAAAAGATTTAAATCTAATAAATTGTTTTTATATATTACTAAAAATGATTTCATTTATTTTATTGTTTATATATTAAATCTTTTTAAATATATAAATTTTTGATTAATATTAATCAAATTTGATTTTTGGATGTTGTTTATATATTATATATTAAACACAGAATTTTTTCTTTGTGTCATACTTTTTATAACCAAACATAACCTCATCTAAACGAACTTTTTGTTTTTATTTTTTATTGAATCAAGTTATGAATTCCGGATACCTTATTGAAGTAATTTGCTGATTTCGGATAAAATGAAATTTGATGAAGATAAATGAATGTTTAGTTAGGAGCCAGGGATTTTGAATTTGATTACTAGACAATCAATTCAACAAATTCTCATGTCAATGTAAATTGGAGAAGTCAAATTAATGTTATCGAATAAAAATTACAACAACTCATCAATTGAATATATTATTTTCCAATTGATAACAAAAATAGGGATTAATTCGTAAATGATGTCTCAATTTTTCAATTTTTATGTCTTAATTTTTATTTTATTCAATAAAATGTTTATTTTTTTTGATTTTTACATTTTAGTGTGTAACTTTTCGATTTTTCCATTTGATGCCTTAATTTTATTTTGTTTAATCAAATGTTTCAACTTTTATTTTTTTGTTCCATCGTGCTTTAATTGGTAAGCTTATTAGCTAGGATGCTTCATCAACAAAATGGATCCAAATAAAATAATGAAATTAATTAAATAATTTTTTATTAGGTGAAATAACAAGACTATCATTTTCTCATTATGTTTTTTAGTATTTGTTGTTAGACAAAAAGAAATTGATAAAATTCGTTACTTTGAATTTAACATAAAAAATAAATTTAAAATAAGTAATATATATATATATATATATATATATATATATATATATATATATATATATATATATATATATATATATTCCATGATAAATCGGTTTTAAGAAAGTAAAATCATAACGAGAAAAAGATAATATTGTTGGAATGCCATGTAGATATGATTCTTGTTGATTCACTATTGTGATAAATTATGACCTATGTGGATGCACTTAATTGAATAAAAATTAAGGTGGTGTTTGTTTTCTTAATCACTAATATAAACTTTTGAGAACATCTTTGAATAGTCTTATGCGCATTAAGTATTAAGTTGTTGTTTTTAACGTTAGGTAGTGGTAGTGTGGCGGGACGTATTTTGGGTTCGTCGCGTATTTTCTTAATGTCGCATATTATTAATTTTAATCGGGTTTTTAACGGGTTCGGGTGTGTTACTCTGTAAAACCCGAAAAATTAAAATTTTCAAATGGTAAAATGTTAATAAAAATAGTAAATTCTTATGGGGTTAGAGCTAGAAATTCTACAGATGCTTTGGATGGCCAGCTTGGCTGCCGTTAAATTCGTCTGTGAAATCTAGTGACCAGGAAAAGTTTCATCAAATTACGGAAACAAGAGGAAATTTTTTAGATTTTAAGGTGATAAGTTCTTGAATATTTCAGGGGCCAGATTTTTATGAAAATTTGGAAGTAGGGAAATGACTTGGGCTAAGTTCATTTAAAATAAAGTGAATTGAAGAAATAAGTGTTTGGTAGAAACGGATGGGTGGCGATATAAGCAGTAACCATCACGAAATAATAATAATAAGTCGAGTCAGTTATATTTTAAAAATAATTTTTTTATTATTTTATTTTTATACTTTAATATAAATAATAATAATTATTATAATGTTTTTAATAAATAATTTATAAAAATTCATAATATTTTTATTTTTATGAAAAATATTAATTTTAATATAATAAAAAAAAGCAAATATAAAAAAATAAAAAATAAAAAATAAAAAAAAATAAAATGTAAATGGGGCGAGTTTGAGAATTTTCTCATCTCCACTCCGTCTTATTTAATTTTTTAAATGAGACAAGTTTGAGAATTGAAAAAAATAAACGAGCCGGGTCGGGATAAGCCACACATTACAATACTCCGTTTAATAAATCCCCTAGTAGTGTATATTGCTAACTCTTCTTCTTGTTGGGTAATGATTGAGAGTTTTTCTTATTTTTGTGGAAAATGATATTTTTAAATAAACAGGAATATTTTTCACTTTCTATTCAGAACTTTTTAAAATTTCGTGATAAGTCGTGAAAATTAAAAAAAAAACAAATGGCTTAATGCGAAGGCTATTTAGGCACAGCGTTAAGTCGAAAAAACAAGCAGCAGCACAAGTTGAAACACTTAATTCAACAAATTAAAAGTTGAAATATCAAAATATAAAAAATAGAAGAGTTCAAACATTTAATTGAACAAAATAAAAGTTAAGATACAAAAATAGAAAAAATGGAAAAAGTTAAGACACCATTTATATAATTAACCCTAAAAATAATAGTTCTAGACACAAAAATAAAAAAAAGATATAAATATGCAAACTTTCTCAATCCCATTGACTTTTTTCTTCCATTTTTTGAAAGGCCATTGACTTTTTTTGTTATGAATTTATTTAGTGTTTTTTTTGTACAGTTAAACATTTTTAGTTATAATATAGTAAATTGTCCCAATTGAAACTCGAATCCGGGATCATTCAACTCCTTATGCCCTACCTTTAGTGTTTACATTATATTTATAGGTTATTTATAATTATGCATGATGTAAGTATGATGGGAAATAAGATTAATTATATACAAAATTCATATAGTGAACTATGACATTATTGTTGAAGGAGAAATATTTGGTTAAAAGATTTCATATAACTCAAAATTTGTAAAACTAACATTTTTTCATGTTTTTCCACGAAGAATGACTCATTATAGATAAAAATCTTATTTGTCATTTTATGTATATTTTACATATATCTTTGAAAAGAAAATGTTATATTTACAAGAAATAAGGGGTAATTTGTCAAAATGGGGTAAAAAATTTATCGTTGATTAGATTTTTTAAGAATTTATTTTTAAAAGGTTTTTAAACAAATCACCCTATTTAAAATAGGGTCTTATGATATTTTTATGCAAAATATGAATAATAAACATATTTTACTTAAAAGTGTTTTTAGGAAAATCATCAAATATTTATTTCTTTATTTTTTTGACTTCCATCAAATATTTATTTAGAAAATAATATAATTGATTTTAAATTTTAAAAACACTTCTCTTGTTTCTATTACAAATAAATGAGGTCGCATTTGTTACTTTATGTTTAAATATAAGATGTGGTATTTCATGCCGAATATAAAAGAGAGTTATTTGATTAATAGTATGATCGAAAACCTAAAGATTTATTTGACTATGTTTTTAAGACCCGTTTTGAAAAAAATTAATCAAAAAGAATACAACAATAGGTTTATAATGTTTTATAAAAATAAAGACGTTTGACAAATTAAAAACAATTTTTTAAAAGTAAAAAACAAAAAACTTGTTTAGATAAATTATTTTCAAATACACTAATTTTCATCCACTTATTATTTGAAATTTAAATTATATTCTAAAAGGTATTGATTTTGTTTATGGTCCTATTGCATTAAGTAGTGCTTAATTTGAGTTAAAATTTGCCTAATAAAAAATATATATGGTTTGAGTTTTAGAATGAATCAAATTGATTTTTGAGTATAAATTGTTTTAGAAAATTAATAAATTTTATTCAAAGTAAAAGAAATTTAAATGTTTATTGTAATTTAAAGAAAATTATATTTTAAAATTTTTAATAAGTATTAGATGCCACATGTTAGGCTTGTGCTTAAATGGCAAAGGATGAACATGCGAAAGAAAACGTCAAGTAACAAGTCATTATAAGACATCTTTTGAAAATAGGTTTGATAGAAGATTTCATAGAAACAAAAAAAAGGAAAAAGGAAAAAGAAAATAGGTTTAGAAAATATATATTTAGAGTCAGTGGGTGGTTGGGTGACAATCAATTTGCACCGACCAAAGTCAGTATAAGACATCACGAGAAATGACAGCTGTCCAAAAAATAATGCTTATTAACCAAACACATTGGCATTATCTACACTACAAAACATGAATTATGGATTAAAATACTCTTAAAAAATAATAATTATGAAATTCGTTTTGAAATCAAGCTATTGTCAAAAGTAATCTTTAGGTCACATGGGTCGTAGAGCTTGGCAAATCTGGGTGTCCCGAGCAAGTGACTTTGCTCATGTTGAATTCGATTCTGGATTTGTTATGAATGACAAGCTTTCTGCATTTTAAAACTTGATTGTCACTATTATAAGCGGTGGCTTTACCATATTTCTTTATCAGAAAATACATATTTAATCAAACACATTATCAATAAAATATATTACATTAAGAAATTTTCAACAAAAAATAGTTTAGAACAACCCAAAAATTGAAAAAAAAACAATGACATAAAAAAGGGCTACTAAACAAGGCCTTATGCACTCTATAATTGTTTATCAAGAAAATACACATTGTTTTAGCAAGAAAAATACACATCTAATAATCACATTATCAACAAAATACACCATACCAATAAAATATTATTACCATAGATTAAAATAGGAACTAAACCCAAAAATTGATTATCACATTATCAATAAAACACATCAATAAAACCAACAATTTAAGAAATTTTCAACAAAAAACAGTGCAATATAGGAGGGTTACTTATTATGGAGTCGAAAGAAGTCATAGAAGAGAAAATATGGAGCAAAAATCCCTTGATTTCTAAGCCCTAATCGGTCGTCGAAAGGGAGATAGAGGATAAAAAGGAGAAATGGGGGAGGAAGAAGTAGGGATGGCAGTGGACCGGAGCGGGGCGGGAGTGTAGTCTCATCCGTACTAGAGCAAAACTCTGAGTCATTACCGGTCGCCCAGTTAGCGGGTATAATTTTGTCTCGTAAGTCCAGGATGAGTGCAATCCCCATCCCCGTCCCACTTCCCCGTACCCGTTCCCAAGCCCAAGCCCGAGCCCGAACCAAAGCCCAAGCCCGAGTTCAAGCTAAATAAATTCAATACTTTAAATAATCCCATGACATTCTAAATAATCTAACCTTGTGACATAATGTAGCATAATATATATATATATATATTTATTTATTTATTGGCCAGATACTTGAGGAGACCAGAGCGGAATGCGAGGGCGAAGTAAGAAACAAGTCCATCCACTTTCCCGTCAGCGCGGGTTTATGCGGGTATCCGTTATCGTCCACCGTCCAATACGTATAGTCCATCCCGGTCCAAGCGGTGCGGGTTTTTGGGCCAGTGCAGCTCCCAGGTTCCACTTTTGCCATCCCTAGGAAGAAGGGTGTCAAGTTTTAAAAGCGCGATAATCTTAGTTTGTTCAGGACAACGATAATTGAAGTTTTAAAAATGGTGAAGCCCCGCATCCATGCGCGGTAGTGAATTCAAATGATGAAGCTTTTGCTTAGGACATCAATATTTGCCAAATTATCGCCCATGTGGCTTACGCATATTACTTTGGACAATGATTTAAAATGTAAACTATTTGGGTAATTTTTTTTTCTTCGAAAAGTGTTTTAATCAAAAACTCATAAAACAAGGTATTTCACATGGGAGTAAAAAATTGAAGCGCCACCCTCTTAAAAGAACTTCCAACCACGTGGACATCTTCTTTTATATTTGGAGAAGATGAATCCCACCTTTTCCACTTACAATTTTAATTAATAATGTCTAAATTTATCTACAAATAACCATTCACATTTCTAAATATTATAATAAAAAAAGAGAAAAATGATATTTTACTATTCACATTTTAAAATTTTTTATTATTATAAAAACAAAAACTAGTGAATAATGTCTTACCATTCACACATTCAAATATACAAAGATGTGGTATTTATATCTCCACATTTGACGATACAAGTAAAAAATGGTTGAAACATGATAATTAAAATGGCTGAAGCATGATTTTTGATTAAAATATCCATATGTGGTGATGGAGAACGGAGATGGATTGGAGATGCTCTTCGTGATGGAGAGCAACTCCTCTCCATCCCACATATATATATATATATATATATATATATATATATGAAGATTTTTCACGAAAAACCACCCTTCATATATGGAGAGTCATGTTCACATCTTTATATTTGTTTATATTTAAAAATATGAATAGTAAGCTGTTAGTTTTTCGTGGGATCGGCATATGATGTTGGCTAAACCACAAACTTTTAATTAATTTATTATTAATTAAATTGAATTTTTTTTGAGAACGTGGAGAGAAAAATTGAAGTGTCGTGACATAGATACGGTTGATTGATAATAACAACTGGATCAAAAGAAAAATTTATTCCCAAGTCAAAAAAAAGACAACACAATCTCTCTTTCTAGATTT
>JAEQBH010008704.1:0-107819 GCA_016808115.1 Tetrastigma voinierianum
TATTGGTTGAGACAAAACAGTTATTGTTTAACCATTTTGATATTTATGATCTGGGAAGCATCTTATGTCTCGGGGCAAATGATATTTCACAATGTATCTAGTGACATTATAAGATTGTCTCATTGACTTATATCAACACATTCTAAAAAGGTTCAATATGCAATAATGTTCTTCTAGTAAGGCACCAATTATAAAGGGTGACAAAATTTCCAAAGGTCAATATCCTTAGAATGATATCGAGAGAGATCAATCTTCAATCAGGCAACTGACGATGCTCAAGATGCACACGCCCTGATATTGCTTTATCATTTGCCAAAAATTATATCTCACAAGTTTCATTGGAAAGCAACAAGAGTTTATATCAGTAGGCAACAAAGGATCTCATATTGACATATCTGGCCAAGTGACCAACACTCTTAAGGTGGTCAAGGTTTTAAGGATTTCGACATGCCGTGGATGATAAAAAGTCAACTTCATATATCTTATGATGGTTGAAAGAGTCGCTTTCATGGAAAAGTGTCAAGCCGATACCTCACAACTTCTTCTACTACGGAGACAAAGTATGTGGCGGATTATGAGGCTTATTTATCATGCAATATGGTTACTTTAACTTCATTTCAAATTGGAGGTTGTTCACTCCATTTAGAATCGTTGAAATTGTTCGTGAAAAATCAGAAGTTGTATCTTTTTCTAGGAACACTCTAGAGCACTTCTCGCTCTAAGCAATATCAGATGTGAAGTTTTTTTTTTTTTTAAAGAAAAAGTTGTAGAGTCCCTCATTTCAGTTGAGCACACGCCTACGAATGTTGGCAAACCCATTAACCAAAGGCTTACCTATTTGTGTGTTTCAAGAACACGTCACCGTATGGTTTGTTAGAGCTTCCAACTCTTTGGCTCTTTTAGTGAGAGTTTTACATGTATTATGGGGTAAGTAAAGCTCATATTTTTCTATTATTACATTTAAGATTTGGACATTTTTTATTATCTTATGATTTTGTATCATTTTGACCCAATGAATGACATAATTATGTTTTTTCTTTCTATTGAATCAATACTTTTGTCATTGTAATGCTTCTAGGTTAGTAGCGCCTGATTATGTACGATTTATGCAACATCTCAATGTATTAATTCGTACATTGCGATTATATCGCTTCAAGTGAGAGAACGTTAGATTATTTATTAATTGATGTGACTAAGCATAATCATATTACAATTTTAATTGTGTAACTGTATATTAATTATGGGTCATTTATGGATGGTTTAATATTAATTAACTAAGTACTTACTGCCTATCTTTCTCATTTGCTTTTGGTAAGCATATCGACTGTGCCTCAATTGCTTCTTCTTGTATAGGCAATAGAACCTGTAATTTAATAAAAGTTTGATAAAACACACTTTTAGGGGAAAAGGAAAGATACATCTTCAACCCTACCCATCTTTCTTTGATTCGCTCTCATGTGATATTTTTGAAGATAAATAATAGTCACAATTCGGATCCATAGCGTATATGTTTTCTAACCGCACGAATTGATATGTTTATCGCTTTAATAAAAGTTATTATTTTATAATGTATTTATTGAATCTTTTATTATCGATCAATTTGCTTTTGATCAATAAATACTCTTTGATTTTTACAAATAATCACATAATTTGTATATCCAAGTTCACTCGAATTTTCTTATATCAACAATAATGGGAAGAATATTTCGTTTCGTACTTCTCGTATTTGAGTGATCATCTTCCTCTTACTCAATTAATTAGTTTTTTGAAGATATGAAGTCCCTTGCTTTGATCTTCTAAAAGCAAGGCTGTGATTAGTTTCAAGATAGTGGCAAAAAGTATCATGTAGTTATTCATTTGAGTACACTTACAAATATACATTGGAAAATGGATAAAAGAGAAAAAAATAACTATCTAATATTAATTGTAAGAAATAATAAAGGGATATATACATTCAAGTTTAATTAGATATGCTAATTGTGAATCATGGATGATAGCATAACTGTTTAGACAGTAAATACGTTGAAAACCGAACTGCTCACTCATGCAAAGTGACCGAGTACTAGAAGGCTTTTTAAAGACTCTACTGTTAGAGGTTGTACAACTCGTAGTTCCGTTTGCTTCGTTAGGAAGGTCGTGGTTTCTGGTTATCATCCTCTTCAAGCTCATAGTCGGGAGAGGACTGAGAACTTGCTTCGTAGGGATCATGGTGGAGAAAGATGTTTCGTGAGGATATCATCGGATTTGATCAAGATAGTCGCTCGTTGCATATAACTAAGGATGAAGTGAAGATCCAATCAATATATTTGACTCTCGAATGGATGACAAGATTATGAGCTTGAGGTGAATCCAAGACTCTAATTATCACACCAAAGGGTTAGGAGTGATCAGAATGTTCTCGAGTAAAGCTCTACTCAGAGCGACACAAAGCTCAGCTCCGATATTCAGACTCTAAGCACTCTTGAAAACCATTCTCTCTGCTTGTGGCGACCACGAGATAATATTTCACTAAAGGAACACACAAAGCCATCGGGCGCTTCAACGATCATCTAGACAAGAAGTCAAGATCATTGTATCCTTGAAATTCCAAAGATTTATACTGGTGCAAATGATGACAAGGAGCATACTCAAGTAACGAAGGATGAGCTTGACAGCAAGCCAATGGGCATTAGTAAGTTGTTCCATGAACTGGCACGCCTTGTTGATTGAAAATAAAATGTCTAGGCTTGTTATAGATTCGCATATTGCAAGGCCCTAACAACACTTAGGTACTCAGAGGGATTAGCTAAAGGTGTACGATCAACTTGTGATGTAGTTCGCCGACTTCTAGTAGGTGTTGGCTTCAGTCGCCCATACTGTGTGACTCCTCGTGTAAGATCCGACGTTTTCGCTCGAGTGAGGTGAAGGGTTCGTCATGTCTCTAAACCTCGTATACCTAAAAAAGTATAAGAGATGTTGAAAAGACCAAGTACGGAGAAGGTGTCAGGAGGATAGGTGATGACCCTGGTGAACTGTATAGCGGTTGCTACCATCGACAAGGATGTCATCCACATTTACCAACAAAATAATGTGTCATTGGAGGTATGATAAATAAACATAGCTATCAACTCTAGATCGGGTGGAACCCATATCGTATGCAGAAAGAATCCTTAGCTTGTGAAACTAAGCATTGGTGTGTCTGCTTCGAGGCCATAGAGTGCCTTATGTAGGTTGTATACATGGTTTGGATGTCGAAATGAAACCCAGAGGTCGAGATGAAAAACTTCCTCTTGTAGGTCCCTTATCGAGGAAGGCATTCTCAACATTGCACTCCGCCAACGAAAAGATAAGGATGATGCAGACAAGGGGGGCTTCGACAATCACAAGGTGTCAAAGTAGTCAATGCCATTAGCTCGAGGAAACCTTAAGCCACTAGCTCAGCTTTATCTATCAAGGCACCCATAAGGTTTATATTTTAATTTATAGATCCAACGACACCCAACAACAATATGAGCACTTGGAGGAGGGGAGAGAAAAACCTTATATTGTTATGAATGAGAACACATTGAGATGAGTGAAATGTTGAAATTGATCAAGCACCAAATGACAATATTTCAAGATTAAGATGACGATGGGAAAATTTGATTGCTCTTAGAAGACAACACTCATTCAAAGAATCAAGAATCAAGTCCAAGATGACAAGCACCAAGACTCCAAATTCAAAAACTTACGTGAAGATCTTTCAAGTTTAGGATGTCTAACTCGGTTTAACTTTAAATTTATTAAATATTTTAAAAAATCATGTTTAATCATCAAACCTTAGTTATTTGGAGTTTAAAATGTGTTTAAAAGAGTAATCTAAGGTTTAAAATTGATTTGGAACGAAACCGAAAGGAAAAGGACTCCAAATAAGATTTTGATAACCAATCGGGTTGAGCCGTTTAGATCAACCAACTGAAGTTGTAAGGTCGTACCAATTGGTCTTCCTCGCTTAAAAGTGGCTCGATTAGTCTAGTCCAAGAGGTCAACCGGTTGCATCTAGAAGAGGTGCAATCTCAACCGCTTAGGTCCGTATTATGTTTTTGTTGTTCGATGAACCTATCGAAAGTAATTGATCAACCGGGTTAGGTCAACCGAATATTGAAAAATAGTAATAAATGGTCACTTGCAATGCATTAAATGAACCAACGGCTAGTTCATTAATGTAACCACTCGATCGTTTATGTCAACTAGTCGATTGATCTCCGAGACAAAAGCTATCTTGTGTCTTCCCCTATATAAATTGATGATTTGGGTCATATATGGCAATGAGATTTATAGCATGTGCTCTCAACTCTTTGTTTTTTTGGTGTATTTATCTTACATTTGTATATCTTAGAATGCACCTTGTGCTTCATCAATCCTAGATTAATGGAGTGATCATTTGATAGAGAGAGCATTTATTTAACTTGAGAGTGAAAGCTATGTGTATAGTTTGAAGAGGATTGTAAAGTGTCACTCAGCCAAAATTCATACAAGAACAAGCACACTCGGGAGCTCAAGTATAATGGAACCCTTACTAGATTGAAGGTTGAGGAAAAGTGGATGTAGGGAAGAAAGGGTCGAACCACTATAAACCCAGAGTTTGCATTCTCCAATCTCTATCTTTATTTCATACTTCATATTTTGTAAATTTCTTATGATTTGCAAAAGGTTTTTGAGATAACTAATTCACCCCATTCGGGATTTATTGCTATAAGCCTACATTTCACTTCCACTTCAACCTGTGTTGTACTCTTGACGCTTGATTGTATGTTCGAGGTTCACGAATTTACAGTGAGGTAGGTTTTCTTTTGAAGTATTTGGACTTGCCTTTGATTACTGTGGAGATCCATCGCTTAACCTGGAGCAGAGGTCAAGTGTTTGACGAATGCATTTAGTAGTTTGGAATATCCCATCAAGCTCGCGGTAATAAACATTCGAACAAAATATTTTATCTTCAAAAAAATTAACAGTGCAACCAAGTTTATGCAACAAAATCCCTTAAACGAGTTCTTAAGAAAATGGTTTGAATAAAATAAATGAAATTCGAGCACATTAAAAGGAATTTGAGCGCCCTTAAAATTCCGCAAAGGCATATATTATGGAAACTAAGAAGAGAAAAGTGACTTACCAAAAAGTCAGATAAAATGTTTGGTCAGTATCAACTATTCTCTTGCTTGAGAAAGATCAATGTCTAGTACAGCAGATCCAATGAGCAAATTTGCCAAGAAGCCATCCACCTATGGATATGGTCCCTTTCATGGTCTTGGCCATCAACATCATTACCATCACAACTTCTCCCATCAAAAGATTAGTATTCTCGAGAATGAGTGAAACACACAAATTTTTGGTACACCTGATCTATAGTTGTCGCTTTATGCCAGTTGCGGGGATTGTTGTGTCTATAATCATGGGCAAAGATAGAAAGTGAAGTCGTTCCTCCGCTGCTCATCGGATACGTACCCAAGTATAGATTAAATGAAGCTTCCATGGTTCTCCATTCATTCAAGTGATATTTCTTCAGAATATCTGACTTAGAATAATATATCAACCACACTCAATTTGATTCATCTTCATGATGTGAACATCCTCAACACTTCTCAAAGCGGATCCCTTGACAATAGGTGCACTACTACCATCATACAAATATCTACAAGTGAAAGTCTTGTCTTTCGTGCTCTTAATTTTTTTTCATCCATTCAACATTAACCGGGCCATAAAGAGAGCACAAAACAAAGCCCAAGAAGTCATCATTTTCACACCAACCCCATGGAAGCTCCATTCTCATTCTGAATCCATTTTTCTGATTGCTTATCCACTCTCGAATCCCATTACTTCCGTGAATAAACACTCGACAATGCTCAAATCCACTTCGTACAAAAAGTTACCCCTAAATTTAGTCCTCCTCAAAAAGTTAAGAAAAAGAAAAGTGTTAAAATGCTATAATAAACCATACCTGAATTTGGTCTTTAAAACATTTGAGTATGTTGAATTTTCTAAGGATGTGCAAAGTGATGGGCATTTAGCAAAGTTAGACGTGGTGGAAGTTTGCAGAATGTGCTGAAGCATCTTGCAAGAACTCCGTCAAGATGTCTTAGTTTATAAAGTTGTTCGATCCCATCAGTATGCAACCAAAGTATTCCTCTTAGAACTAATGCTTCCAATGATGATAATCGACAAATTTCAAGTGGAATTTCCTTAGATTGCAGCACGAAGCTCCAATTTCCCAAGGAGCATAAACCTGACAAAGATGGCAATTGAAACTTCCTTGAATGTAAATGGCTAACAAAAAGACGCTCTAAAGATTGCAGTCTCCCCAAGTTTTCTGGCAATTTTTTGAACTTTGGACAACGAATCACCGTGAGAATTTCTAAAGATGCTAAATTGCATACTCCTAAGATTCACAAGGTTTTTGGCAGCTATACGAAGACAAATCTTCAAGCTCCTTGCACGTTGAATTGATGATGGTATCTTTTAGCGGCGGTTCCATTTAAATTAAGCTTTCTCGGAGCTTCCATATTTTGCAGGATTTCTCTGAAATTTCAATGGTGGAATGTACTGCAGCATGAGAGAGTTGCAGGATTTGAAATCACAAAGGCTACTCGCGCACTGCAAGATTTTGCAATTCCATGCATATAATCTATCAACTTCTGAGGGATTCTTGATAATGGGTACTTCATCATCGGGCTCCTTAAAACACGCACGTGAAGCATCCCATCCCACTGCATGCAAGTGTATATTCTGTTAGCCGACTTTCCGCTTGCATTGTTAATGGATGGCTTTGTTGAAGGTCTCAGAGATATAAGGTGAACTCCATTTAATTCCTTTACTTTTTTTAAAGGCTTTCTCAGAATGATTGTGAAATCCTCAAAATGTAGTAATTAATGTTAGTCCATTTATCGTAGCTAAATCGATCCCTAATCACCGCCTCGAATAAAAACCACCAACGCTTGACTCCGATATACTCTCATTATATTTGTCCTTGTCTTCTTTATAGAAATAACAATCGATTCAAAGAGGGATGATCTACTGGTTCTCCTTCATCAACCATAACCAAAGAACACCTGAGAGAACAAGAATGTGTATATTTCGTCTATTCTTACAAAAGATCCAAACTAACCTATGTGCGCATTCATCATTAAATGGAACATAAACGGTATCATAGCAAATCCTGTAAGCTCATTACTCTGGTGCCAATTCGAGGAGCCCTATCAAAGACTATAGCTATTTCATTTCCAATTATCCATTCTAGAATTCCATCACTTCCCTAAGAACAATACAGTTCCCTTGCCACGTATAAGAATCACTAAAACTACGCTCCTAAATCCTGATAAAGAAAAGCACCATTTTAAGTATAGAGTCTACATAAAATAGGGTCTATGACATGAAAAAGTTTTACCTTTGCTTGATTGAAGCAATAATTAATCGTAGAATGCAATGGCAAAATTGAAGCCCTCATTGGCGCGATTCAACTTACGTGGGTATCCAAAAAGTCTTAGATTAGATGGAAGTTCGAATTTGATCAAGGTTGTTGCAAAGGGCTTAGGTTAAGGGCTATCAGTCTCGGGTGCCGGATGGTAGCAGATGCTACCAACCGGCCTCTCCTGCATTTAGTTTCGTGACAAATGATAAATGGCAATATCACTGGAATTCCTCCTTCCATTATGTTGTCGCCATTTAGGTCCAATACTTCTGCAATGATGATGTGTGGCAATATGAATAGGGATTTGTGGAGCTTTGAACACTTTTGGAGTAGGAGAGTTTCAAGACCATTTAGATCTGTAATCGATGATGGTAAGTCCATTATAGCTGTTCCACTCAAATCAAGCATCCTTAGCTTTCTCATATTGTCATCGATTTCTTGAAATCTTCTTAGCTTTGAACAAATTACATAAGACAAAATTTGAAGGTGTTCCCACTTGTAAATGCCTCATTGAACCTCCAAAGCTTATACACCCTGCAAGATTCAAGTGGTAAAAAGTTAGTTTAATTTAGTAATTTATATATTGCTACACCAATCTTTTTAAGTACTATGTGTCTATCAGACAACCTTCTAAAGTTAGACTTTCCAAGTTTGGCACACTTGGAGAAGTTTCTGATTTTAATGAGATGGATAGAGAATCGTAGATCAATAACCTTTCAACTTGTCACAAGTGAAGTTTTTAACAAAATAAATTATTTCACTAGATAAATTTATGTAAACGTCAAAAATTAATATAACAACTCTTAACTACATAATAACAACAATACCTTATCCCCGCTCCAAAGTCGTTTTATGTTGCTGTCCCTTAACGAGAGCTCAACAAGGTTCTTTGCATGAAACTTCATTGGCAAAGATTCTAAAGAGTACCCGTCCCAATGAAGATATGTTAACTCACAAGAAGAAAATTCAAAGCCTCTTGGGAGGGAGTCTTCAAGAAATGGTTCTCTATGAGTATTGTGAATTTTTGAAAGTAATCTAAGTCTATCTTATCCTGTCAAACATTCTGGCAAGAAGTCGGTGATGGATTAAATTTACACTTATCTAGGAATAGTCCTTCAATTGCTCGTGGTCCCCCGAACAACATAAGACGTAGTAAACTAACAAACAAAAATGCATTAATCTTAATTGAGTTAGAAAGATAGCTAATTTCTTCTTTTTTTTTAATTATAATAGTATTGGAGTCACATACGTATAAAGAACTTCATGTATTCAATCTTACAATATTTCTTGTTAGCACATCATAAGCACGTAATCCTACACCTACTTCTTCCAGATTCTAGGACACTTGACGCACGATCTCCCAAACTCCATCTGTTGTATTAAATCATGCATATCTAGTATGTTCTTTGAAGCAGTAATAATGAGGCATCTATCTTCAGAGTTGTTATTCCATGCCTCGCATAAGGGCCCAATATTCTCGAAACAAAATATTTGTCATTCCCTGAAGAAACAAGCAATATCCAAAATATCCCTTGCTCCGTATCACGAGTCCGTTAAAACTTATTTTAAGTACATCAGATTTCATGTGGTATTGTTTTTAGCTTACAAAGTGCACTTTCCCATTCACTAGTTTCTTTCCAAAAGAGAAGCACTGTGGGTCTTTAAGTGCTAATGGGAGGCCATTAGCACACTCCATAATACTCAGATGAGAGGTTCTATAAACTTCTTTAGGAAGATTTGATTAAAGTCACAAATCAAGAGTCAATAAATTTTCTTCCCTTGCTTAATTTTGGAACCTTGTATGATATATTGGCTCCATATCGAGCAAGCACTTGTTTGTCTCTAGATGTAATGATGATGGTACTTTTCTGACGCAAACCAATCCTTCTTCAGCCTAAATATTCTAGTTGTTTAAGTTCATCTACATCATCAAAAATAAATAAGAACTCTATTAAGACACCTTCTTTATCATAATGGTTCCTTCATCACATATTCTAAAAATTTTTCCTTCGTGATACCATGAAGAAGTTCTTGTTGTAATTGAAGTATATCACTTGATCTCTCTGATGTTCTCTAAGAAAGCTACTACTTATATTGATGAGATCGCATTATAAATAGCCTTGGCTATGGTAGGTTTTACCAGTCCTAATTAATTCCATATATCCCAAATCCAATAATTAACCTCATTCAACTCTCGTGTTCATCAACAATTTTAGTTTTTCAAATGAACATCAATTCCAACTAATGCTCTTTCCTACATTTAAAGGTTGAATGTTTAATCTTTCCTCATGATTATATCAATAATGTCCTTGACAACTCAGTCTCATACCTTAAATCCTAAGTATAAATTTTTAGCAATGCTTTGCTTAGAAATTGAGTTGCAAAATGTGATGAACGTAAAATAAATTTTAGGTCATGCATGATGATGTTTATTATTATTGGAAATAGCAATGTAAAGAGAATATAAAAATTTAATTGTGAAGGGGTGGGTAAGGAGGAGGAGGGTGTCGAGCCAATTCAATTATTTATTTAAACTTCAAAATTTGTAAGTATCAAACTGCTAATGTGCACTATTGCAAATTTTTAGCACGCTTTAATGGTCGGAGCATTGTTTAGTACCAGCTATGTGGGAGTAGGGCTAATAACTTCTTTCAAATTTCATTTACAAAATATTGGCTTATAAACTCTTTAATTTTAGTTGTCTTTAGGTTTTATTGCTGACATAACAATATTTCTTATCAGTCAAGGATTACATTCTTAACCTATCAATTAATTTTACATTTCCAAAGAGGAACGAGGCGATGGGTTCAATCTAGAAAATTTCTTGATTTGGCATTGTTGATTAGGAACTTTAAATATGATAAAGGAAAAGCCAAAGTGTACTTTATAGAAAATTTAAAAAAATTTAAAACTTTGATGCTTATATATTGAACAACACGCAGTAAAATGGAAGTGACATTCATTATAACATTCTCATGATAATTAGATTCTCATATTCATGAGCTCCATTATTAAATAAAATCATTCAAAAGGACATGACAAGAATGTTAGAGGATAGAGCTTAGGGTAAAACTTTAATCTAGATGAACTTGGAAGGCCAAATGGACATAATTTTTTTTTTTTATAGTTAAAATGGACATAATTGTTAATCCCTCCTAATATAATAAAAAACCATCATGAAGATTACAAAAATGTTTTTGGTGTTGGTATTGTTATTATACTAGCGCATGCTAATTAAGACTTTTGAAGAATATAAAAATAAATAAATAAAACACATGTAATAAGCAAAGATAATTAAACTTTAAATTGAGGTAGATGCAGTAAAAGTTCAAGAAGAAAGAAATAATCTATAATCTTCTTCAGCAAAACTACCAAAATCTCATGAAAAAGAGGTAATGATTTGAAGAGAATTATATAAAGTTCATGGACAACAAACAAATTAAAAAACTATATACCCAAGGTATATGGATAAGGTACAAATGCTCATAATATTTAGCTGTTTGGTCCTTAACTTGTTTTGGGTCTACTATCGTTTAATGTTATCTTCAGAGTTCAAATATAGCCCTCACCACAATCTAATGAATAGATGGGTAAACGGGCACTTGGGGAAGCTCCTTGACGCTGTCACCCATCGCCTGCAGGACACGTCAACAAATTCATGTCACTTGTGAGTGACATGTCAATGGGTGTTAGATGCCTCGCTTTCCTATCCGCTCACCGCTGATTCGCTATGACATATTCGAAGCTTATGGAACAAACGTTAGGAACAATATTAGACCCAAAAAAAGTTTAAGGACCAAGTTAGACATGTGACCAAACATTAAGGACATTTGTGTACCTTATCCCCAAAGGTATACATATCACTCAACCTATACTTTGGGAATTTCATTCCAGAAATTGTACTTGTAAATAGTAAACTTCTCATAATGCCCTTTTGGATTCACTTTTCCCTCTCCTCTCTCCTCTCAACTCTCTGGTTGATACCCTCCTATCCTGATGAGTTAAAATAAATAAAGTGGTATGTATAGCAAATAAAAAAATAATATATTGATTTCATTATATTTTTATTTCCTTCTTTTTTTTTTTTTTTTGCTTCCTTGCTTGTCCCTTTATTTTTTTTTTTTTCCATTGTATTTTCTCTCTGAACCAAACATAGCCTAAAGGAAACCAAACACAACCTTAATATTTTCCAAGAACCAAACACTAACCTTATTTACCCTTTCCTCTCTAAGGGATATGTAGCCATCCTAGACACATGACAAGGATCAAAGACAAAGCTATATTTGATCTTGGAAAATCCATATCCAATGATATGCCTTTTTAACACCTAGATCTAAGTTTTTATTAAACTGATCTTGCATTTCACATTTAAAAGAAAATGATAATCATTTGCAGTTTTAACATCCATTTAAACTGATTACTCATTTCTGAACGAGGAGAGGTAAAGAGAAGCATATATATATATTTATACTTACTGGTTATCCACATGGTATGCAGATAGATTAGCTCCTTCTTTCAAGGCAGTCCTCCACTTTTGTATCATCTCCTTCTTTTCTTGATTTGCATCTCTTTTATGGTAGGCAAGTGCCTCTCCTAAACTTCCCCCGCTGGTTTCACAGACATCAGATGGATCCACGTAAGTGTAAAATCGGTAGAAACCATTCTTTCCTTTCGTTCGACTTCACACCCGATGTGCTCGTTCAACACCATCTGAGTATGCATACTCTTTGAGAAACAATAAGAAAAATCGTCGATTCTTCCATAGCTCTGGAGAGATCGATGCACATCTCCTCCTTCTCAAGTTCCTCATCATCTCTGAAAGTTCGAATTCCATAAGCAGTCAAAGTGGTATAGAGATGATCAGTAAAATTTTTGCGGGTGTCACAACCTGTAAAACTCAAGAACACATCATAATTACGAGAAATAGTAGTAGAAGAAGAGGCTGTAATTGTATGGGTGCTGGATGAAGCCATGTTTGGAGTCAAAGAAAATAAGAGAGGCTCTATGGGTCCTTGGATGCTTAGTCACTATTGGCTCCAGACCTCTTCACCATGAGTGAAAGAAAATCCAAGCTCGGAGGGAGATTCGATCAGCTGAAAAAAATAAAAAAGCTTCATCTGCAGTCAAGTACAGAAAACAAATGAAAAAAAGAGATCATTAATAATCCTAAGGCTAAACTCAGGATCTATGTATTTACCTTTTGAGACAAACATCAAGGAAGCCAAGCGTTGCGAAGATGGTATGGAGGATAGGCAGAGGTTGAAGAAGAGGCTCTGGGTATTGCGAAGGTCTCTTTGACCTTTCACATCGGAAAAAAAATGGTCGGATTCGGTGGAAAAAGGCAAACCTACCCCTCCTCTCACCCCACTATAATATTTCATTTTTATTTTTAATTTCATTATCATTATCTTTAATGTTCCAATATTTGAACAGCCTTGACTTTTTTTCTCCTTTTCTTTATAAAATATTTATTTATTTCGATATTTTTACAAACTTGCCTTTATGAAATACGAGTTTTGTACGGAAATACATCATTTTAAAAAAAATAAAATAAAATTAATGTTGGTTGGAAAATATTTCCCAACCAGATCATAACGCCGGCGTTTTTTAACGGCGCGATCAATTGTGCAGAAGCCGGCAACACCAACGTATTTACATTTGATTTGGTTAATTGTCGCCATCGAGAACGACGGCATTTGTTGCGTCAATTGCCGCTGCTCATAACGCCAGATTCAACTAATTCAAATGTCGTCGTTCTCAACGCCGGCAATTGAACTAATTCAAACCAAACGACGGCAATTGGACGTATTAAATTGCTAAGGGCTAGGGCTTTTCTCCCCATTCCCCCCCTTCTGCTTCCCTTCTCCTCCTCTTGCTCATGACCCTCATATAAAAGCTAAGTAAGTATCGGAGTTCGATTTACATTTTTACTATTATTGAAGTCCCCCTTCAAATTGCTGCCCTCTTGATCATTACATAAGGCTCTTCCTCATCATCCATCGTTCTCTAGCAATCCAAGCGGCGGAGGGGGGGTTTTCTCCTTCCTTTTTTGGCCCTATTCCGATTGTTTGGTGAATGAACGTGGGAAAATTTCAGCATATTGGTGGGTTACCAAAAAAACTGGGATACAAATTTTGGTTTTTCTATTACTTTACTCATCTTTATCTTTAGCTGATAAGGTATAAATTATAATGTTGGAGTAGGGGCATGAGGAGAGATTTTGTTATTTTCTTTTTGAATTCTTTGATAGTCGATCTCAGATGGATAAAGGTCAAGCCCATGTGATGTGATTTGATTAATTCAAAGTTAACTTAAGCATTACTTTATTGAGCTTGTAGCTGTCTTTTTTTTAGTAAATCACTTTCTTTGTTTGTATGATATAGAGCCATAAACATTTTCATTTTGTTTTCACATTTCACATGTTGTGCCGACATGCATCATCATTTCATTTCTATAGATGTTGTAATGCTAGTTTTACCTTTATTATTATGTAGAATTTCAAGCCTGCTTTACAGAAAACTAAATGCATGTTAATGTCTACCGTAAGACATCTTTTGCCTGGTAGAGTTTGTAATTTTTCTTTGTGGGACAAGCGATAAATGTGACATTTATTTTACTTAAATTAAATTGGACATATTGGGTGGCATATGGTTTGAAATAAAGGTTATTTAGTCAGTACAAAGCTCTACTTTAGGAAATTTTTTGGAACCAACATTAATTTTATTTTTTATTTTTAAATATGGTGTATTTCCGTACAAAACTCATGAAATACGACATTCTTTACTTGTTTATTAGTTCATTAAATGACTCAAAAAAGCTGGCATGCCCATAATGAAATAAATCTTTTGCTTTAGAAAGGGTAAGAGGTGATGATAACCCATCCTACCACTATGATTTAAACTAAATAAGGCAAGGAATAGAGTCCCAAATCGACCATGCAATTTTTTGTCCTCAACTTTTTTAATACCATAAAGATTGTTTGTTTTCCTTGTTTTTCCAACTATTTAATTTCTTTCTTTTTTAATTACATTTTTCACTTGCTTCAAGGCAATAACAATCCAGTAATTAGTTTAATTTTTGGGTATTTTAATAATATATGTGTGACCCAGATATGGTAGGCATGATAATGAGAAATCTCCACTTAAAATTAATAATGTTGAAAAACAAAGAAAATATGAAGAGAAAGAGAAAAAAATATGTAAAGAGAATGAGAGGAATGGAGTTTTATCAGATTTACTTTGATTTATTAAATACAAGTAGATAAGACTTTTGTTAAGTGTTTGGAAACCAAAATATGCATACAATTTCACTATTTAAGGTAACTAGTATTTACTTTACAAGGGTGGTTAACATTTTTTTTACAAATTGATTGTCATTCATGTCTTTCCTTATAACACTTACACATTATAGAACTTAAGGAAATTTGTTAGAACTGTTGAAAACGTTGCCAATAAAACCCAATAGGGTAAAACCTGGACGAAGTAAAAAATAATGCAATACACTAACATCCATTTATAATCCTTTTCATGTCGATGTCTTTTGTTGACACATTTCAATATTGTATATTAACTTCTTCAATGTTGAGGTTGGCAATGACATTATGAACAAATCTACTAGAGGTCAAAACTAACTTCTCAATTCATTGGGGCAATAAGCTAATGAAATTCTGAAGACAACTTATCATCTGAACTCAGGTAGCCCTCAGAATTTTTCGTAGCTGCGCAGACCTCACCGCTCCTAAACAAGGCCAAAATCGATATCTTCCTCCCCATAAGAAAAAAGAGGGAACTCAACAAATTTCAATGGAGAACGCTTCCACCTATGTTAAAACATGGCCTTAAAAGGATAAAAGGTTAACACCAATCCTGCTACACAACTGAGAGTTTATAATGAGCCATTTCCTTTCAATGGATGCTTGGTATATCAGCTCTCATTACGCTAAAGAGGGCTGAACAGAAGGCAACAAATTCCTATTTGATTAAGATTTGTCAACTCCTCCATAAAGAAAAACAAAATTTAAATAGTTATTTAAAAATGAATTAAGAAAATTAATCAGCTAAATCCTCTCATGGTCATCTCCACATGTACATGGCAACTTTCAACTATGATTATTAGGACTAGTCTAGTAGTCTCCAATATTAATATTATTAAACATTATAATTATATTAAAATCTAATTAATAAATATTAGTGTGAATATTGATAGGCAAATATGAGCCGTCCAATCCAATGTGAAAATCCCAAGAATCTATAATTGCTGTTTTTCCAAGCATTGCTTCGGAAACAATCAAATATCCATTATTTTTATTTTATTTTTATTTTCTTGGGATCATTTATTTCTTTTAATAATTCATTTAGACTAGTTAAATTGCATTTAACAATCAGTGCTTCTAAGCGTTTTACAAGCGCGTCAATAATAAGTAAAGAAAAACCCTAGTCTTCACTCTCTCTTGTCTTATCGTCTAACGGTCGAATCTGCCCAAAGGAGCAACTTTAGTCTTCACACTGTCTTCTCTAGTTCAACGGGCGAGGTTTTTTTCGGTGCTTCTCACAGAATGGTTTCTTGGCCTGAAAGCCCTCCTCCACCCCAATTGCTCTATTCACGAGCTTCGCCACTTCTCACAACTGGAGGTCAGTTTACTTTTTATTTTCCAGATTGGCTTTTCCCTGAATTATTTCATGTTATAACTGTCTTCTGATCATGAACCTTTACTTTCTTCAATTCAACTGCTTCTTATTCATATAAGATTCAGGGGATTTCGCCTTTCTGAATTGTAAACTCCTAGAATTGTTCCCCCTTTAGGTAAATTTGGTTTTGGTTTTATCTGTTTTGATCTCTGTTTCGTTTCAAGATTCAGTTTTGTTTGTTTTTTATTATTTGGCGGTGGGGATTTAGGAATTCCGGTGAGACATTAGACGTCCAAGATCTGGACTTCTAATGTCTCATGAACCACGAATTTAAAGACAAAAAAGTAAAACCACCAACTAGAAATCCAGCTAACCGCTTCCCCCTGTTTTTTCACCAAACCGTGTGCCATCCTCCTCTATATAACCAAACCAACCTTCTATTGGACTTCTTCCATCACATGACAGAAAGTTTATAGAGATGATTTTTTTTAATCAATTCACTATGGAAGGTTGTTTGTTTGGGTATTCATGTGAGTCATGAGGAAAGATTGGGTGGTGGCAACAGGTGTGGGAGTGGAGGTGCTGGATATATCCAAGCATCTGCAGATGCAAACTACATAATGAAATCTATTCATCAGAATGCCAAGAACAACCTCAGATGGTTGTTTTGTTTACGAAGTTGAAATTCCAAAGCCACGTCATGAGAAACTTGTCTAAAAAACTTATACATTTTTTTCATTCATTTTAGTTTCATAGTTTTCCCTTTGCATGATCTCTCTCTACTCTCTGTGAGGTAGGTATTCCATGGTTGTTGTCTCTATAACTTAAATTTCATTATGGATACAAATCTCATTTAATGCATTCATTGGAGGTCTCATGTGTTTTGCTTCTAAGATGGTGAAGAATCTGAAGATATCTGTTTTTTCTTCTGAATCAAGATGCAGAAAACTTCTGCTTATCCTTGAATGAACCAATCATTGGTTTGTCTTAGGTTTGATGTTTTATGCAATTCCTCCTCCCTTGTTCCTACTACCTACATACAAAAGAGAAAGCATAGATTTAGAATAGGAAGAATGTACTTTTCTTTATGTCATCTTGTATAGAACCTACTTTAAAATAAAGGAAATTTTATTGGGAGATATAGCCTACCTATAAAATGATCATCACTGTGCTTCATGATTTCAGTAATTGTTATATTGTGTGAACCTGAGGTTATAGATTGTCATAGCTGATAACTTGTGGAGTTAATTTGGTAAGAATATATGCTTCTCACCATTTTTCTTTTATGTCATCTTTGTACAGAACCTACTTTTAAAAATATGTGGAAATTTTATTGGGAGATATAGCCTATAAAATGATCATCACTGTGCTTCATGATTTCAGTAATTGTTATATTGTGTGAACCTGAGGTTATAGATTGTTGTAGCTGATAACTTGTGGAGTTAATTTGGTTAGAATATATGCTTCTCACCATTTATTCACCTTTTATTACTTGTGGCAGGCCAACTGAGGTAGAGCAATCTATTCTTGAAGACCAGCGAAGAACAGGCTGTTCCAAATTGATGTTTACTAAGAATTCCCGACTATTACGCAGAATGTGTTCATCTTCAAGTGTTTTTCCTTTCCAAAATTTTCTATTGGAGCTTCCCTCATTGCTTTTATTGAGCATTATGACGCAGATCAGGCTTTAATGAGATCTAACTAAACTCCCTTGAAAGACTTCCTATTTCTCTTGTCCCATAATGTTCCAAAGAGACATAGGGAGTAGTTCATTAGTCTTTCCTCTTCTTTCCCACAAAATAACCATACCAACTAGGAATATTTCCTCTTAAAGAGTGCATCTTCTAAGCCACTCCAAATAGAGAGAAGACCAAATTCCAAGAGCTTATTTTCTTCGAAGAAGAGGACTCCAATTGAGCAGAAAATTTTTGCTATAAGTTTCAATTATTTGTACTCTAGGATCTGGTGGATAAGTGGGCTTTTCAATCCGACATTAGATATACGGGCCTAAAATTTGACATGCGTCGGGGCCTGATCAGAGCACCTGCCTAACTAATAGCACTGGCCCAAAGATTTTACTCTGTATTCAACTTCCTTCAAACACTGAGGGCTTTTTCAAGCTCCCCACGGCGTTGCCGACATAGAGGAACTCTATTTCCGGTAAGTCTCTTTCTTATTTCATTTTTGTTCTGTTTGGTTAATTGGAAATCGCTTTGAAAATATTTTCGGAAAATTATCAATCTCTCCAGATATGTATTTTTAAATTTTTTGTGTAAAAGATGAGTTTAAGAATAAAATGCATATCTCGAATTATTGTGATTTCTACCTGATGTGGAGTTATTTTACCTGAAAATTTGAATTTTTTTCATTAGGTTTCTTGTCGTAGGAGCTATAATCAGCTGCATGGAGCCGCTTTTGGAAAATTCAAAGTATCAAAGTGATTTTGAGGTAAGAAACATCCACTAAATCGCTACCTTATTCGTTCCCATTGGATTCTAGAGATTAAGTAGGTATGGGGAAAAAGAGATTTGAAACGAAGGTAAGAAGAAGAAGAAGAGAGGTATGAGAGAAACAAAGGCAGAAAGTTTGAAATTCTTGCCCACATCAATGAGCTCCGGAGAGGAAGGGTAAAATCTCAACAAACAGTAAGGGCTGGTCAATGCTGGAAATAAATGGAAGATTTCTGCCAACTAATTATATTTTTTAATGTAAAATAACATTTTGTGTCTAGAATTTTACAAATGTTAAGGTATATTAGGAAATAGAAAACTGCTCAACTAGGTTAATGAAACTATTTAACCTACTGGGGTAAGTGTTTTCTAAGTCATGGTTTGAAATCATGTTTCTTTATTGTGATGTATCAAATTGCTACTGCTGGTTGCATTATTTTAATAGAAGTTGTCATGTTGTCATCAATGTATGCATTTCCAAATTCTCCTATTATGGATGTATAGACTCCTTTATCTCTTTCTTTGCATTTGTTAGGTCGAAAAGGCGGTGATAGCAATGCAATTGTGTTGAAAAGAAAGGAAGAAGAGGAAAATGCATGAAGGTATATGTTAAAAAAGCTTTATTTTTGTTATTTGATGTCATGCAAGAGCTGGAATATGGTTTTTTTCTTTTTTCTTTTTTTGTGTAGGAAAAGTTTAAAACAAATGAAACCCGAAAGTTGGGTGCCTCTCAGAAAAGAAAGTTGAAGAAGTTGGAGGTATGTTCTTGTATGAGAGGGGTTACCAGTCCGCTTTAGCGTATCACCGAGTCCTCTGATTTTGAACAACCAAATTTTCATTTGTGCAGGAGGAGAAGAAGAAATCACTTTCTTTGCTGTCGAAAAGCATTGAGACATTAGGAGTAGGTTAACACTTTGATCTTTCTGAATGGTTGGTTTGTTCATCTCTTCCATCCCAACAAAGTCTTTGCTGACTCATTTGGGTGGGCTACATGTTCAGGAAATACAAGATTTTGGGAGGATGCATTTGCACTTTGGCTAGCCTCGCAGAACTCTTGGTCGGTTTGTATCATTGGATTGATCCATGTTTTATTATTTAAAAGAATCACTGCAGGTTTTGGTTCACTCATCATCCTAAGGTTAGTGTAGGCTGAGACTATGTTGAGAAACGTCGGAGGGCAGTACAATTCCTTTCTAAGGCAGGTTTAGAAATGCCACAGTGATCAACCTTCAAGAGTCAAGACAGTGATGATGCTTCTTGCAAAATGGAATCTGATTTAAGCAAACACGTCCAGGCAGGAGTTTGATAAGATTGATAATTGGAAGTATCAAGGATGGTGCAAAGAGAAGTCCTAAATAATGCTTCTATTTCTTTGGGCTCCTCTTCAGAGGTAGTTTGTAGCACTGGACTTGGTGTAAACAGTATACATAGTCCTACTCTGCCAGCTAAAGAAGTTTCTGAGGAGAAATATGATACATCTTTGCAAGATAGGAGAAATTCTACACCAACATCAAGTACTGCTGATGACCATAAAAACATCAAGTCAAAGGTATATTTCATGCTCTTTGGCTTGCATTAGACTATGATATAAAACCAGGTCAGTGAACTGCACATGATGCATTTTCTTTTATTTTTAATTTTGTGTACATTCACCTGTTCAACACTGCTATGGATTAATGAGAGGTTGGGGATTTGATATGGGGCAGGATGGGCCAGATTGGAATCTGAACTTGAAGTTCAGGAGCACAAACAACCAACTAGATTGTCCTCTGCAGCCTTTAACTACCCCAACCGTAGTGCATGTATCAAGGCCAACTGAAGTTGAAAACAACCGGAAGGACCTACCCATAGTAATGATGGAGCAGGAAATAATGGAAGCAATAAATTATCACACAGCTGTTATTATTTGTGGAGAGACTGGGTGCGGTAAAAACACTCAAGTTCCTCAGGTTAGAACTTCAAGTTTGTTATAATTTTCCTCATGAACTGAGACTAGATTTTCCATTCAACATCTATGTTAATATTTGCTTTTGTTTTGGCCTTTTGGTTCTTCTTTATGAAGCTGGATTTGGCTCAAAGCAGGCCAGTGCTCGAAGTGGTGTTATTGGTGTCACCCAGCCACGACGTGTTGCTGTCCTTGCCACAGCCAAGCGAGTAGCATTTGAGCTTGGTCTTCATCTTGGTAAAGAAGTTGGGTTTCAAGTCAGGCATGACAAGATGATCGGAGACAGTTGTTCCATCAAGTTTATGACTGACGGAATTTTGCTAAGAGAAGTCTGTGTTTTTCTTTCACTAACTATTTAGGATATTTTTCAATGTAATCTGAAGGACTAGAATGGATTCAAATTAGTTACATGGTTTTATGATCTTTAAAAGATTGACTACATTGTCATTTTTTGAAGCACCTAGCTACTTTATGCCATGATAGATCACATTTCACTGGTCTATGCTATAACAGCTCTATCACATTAATATTTTGATGCACTTCAATGCTGTATGCTATATGATACCTTTCTTTCTCTCTCTCTCTCTCTCTCTCCCAGAGATTATTAAATCAACCTCTTATGGGAATTCTGCCTCTTAATAGTTTGATTTTCCAGCACAAGTGGAGAAAATGAAAAAGGATGAAAGGGGAAAGAAGAATAGAGTGGCAATAGTTTCTACACCATGATAGATCACATTTCACATTTTCTATGCTATAGTAGTTCTATCTCATTAACATTTTGAAGTACTTCACTACTGTATGCAATATGATACATCTGTCTTTCAGATTTTTTTTTTTTTTTTTTTGATAGGTAAGTTTTTTTTTTCATTCTTTGTCCCCACTGGGACTCAAACCTGGTCCCCTCCTTGTGTCCTCCCCAACCCTTAACCCACTGAGCCAAGCCTTAGTGGCATGCCTTTCAGATTAGTTAAATTTGACCGGCTGTGGGAATTTCTTATGATAAGAGTTTGATTTCCAGCATCAAGAGAGGCAATGAAAAATTAACAGAAGGAAAATAGTTTCTATTCAATGTTACAAAAGAAACTCAGATTCTTTACTCTTTTCTATCTTAGTCTTAAAACTAGTTTTATTATCTGATCCCATCAAGGAACCTACATTTTGCTATCAGCAAAGTGGATCAGTATATTGATACACTTTGCCACACTAACAGAATTTCAGAGGGAACAGGAGCAATAACAAAACCGGTTTGTCTATGGAACCTATATTTGATAAAAAGACAATCAGAAAGCAAATGAGCAGACATTTGAGAGTCTGCGCTGTCCCAACAGTTTTCCCTAATACAAAAAAAACAATACCCTCCCCAGCCCCCAAGATCCCTTTGAAACAGCCAGCACACCTTGCCTCAAAAGCTGAGTCCCCGGCTAAATCCAAGCCTGGATTCTCCACACAGGAGTCCCTAGCATATTCCCTGCTGCTGGCCACCTCTCCTGCCAGGTCAGCTCCTTGACGTCTGGGCTTCCTTCTCCTCGGTTCCTTGGCTCTCGCCATGTAGGTATAGCAGATGGGAGGCTTATCATATATATTAGCATTTCTTTGTCTTTCATTATTGTTCAGAGTCTAGTTGCCAAGTAAATAGGAATAATTGAGGATTTGTAATTTGATTGTTTCATATTTATAGGACTTAATATGTGATATATGCTACTCCTTGAATATACATGGAGCAGGTCCTCCTTCACTTGTGATACTATGGATAACAAGGGTTTTATATACTCTACTCGACATTAGTTTGGTTATAAGTAGAATTAAGTCCTAATTACTTATTTAATGTGAAACCTCGGGGCTGCTTGTAGGGTTTACCCGGTCCTTAACTTTAGGGGCCCCATGGGATTAGTTGATGTACGCACAAGCTGGCCCTGACACCCACAATTATAAAAAATTTGATGCAAATATTAGCAGAAGACATGGTGAAGAAATAGGATGAAGGAAGTTGTCTCTTCTCCAAAGGAATTACAATGGAATGGGCAATTCAACTATGTTTCGCATTAGGATTAAGTCCATAGGGAAGAAAGCATCCACACTTTTCCTTAATGATTTAAAAAATTCTAGAAAATTCTAGAGCAGTCCCAAGTGATTGTTTGTTTTAGAAGAAAGATCATTTAAGAAGAATCTGTGGTGTATAATTGAGAACTCCAGATATCATTTAGATGCTTTAAGTAAATGACCTGAATAATCATTTGATTTCTCCTGAAGATGGCATGATGTAGACATTTATTTTTATTGAAAATCAGCTAGTTAGGAATTTCAATTATCCTGTTTAGCACTTGGCAATATGTTACTACTATGAGTCTTAGATTTGTCTGGTTAGCACTTTTCTGAATCTTTAATGGGTTATATGGATTCTCTCTTGGAATTTTGTTCTAAGAACTGCCTAAATTTTTTCTTTTGATAACTAGGATTTTACTGTTTTGTGCTTACAATTTTCTATTTTTGTTTGTTTCCCATTCAAGGCTGTATTTCTTGTTGGATTGTTACCCTTGGGCCTAAAGTTTGGCATGCTTATTAGAATCATCTGTTCCTTTCCATCTTTGCTAATGCAGAATGAATTCTCATTGAGGCGCTACTCTGTCATAATTTTGGATGAGGCTCATGAGAGGAGTTTAAACACTGACATACTAATTGGTATGCTTTCCCGTGTTATTCAAGTCCGCCAGGTGAAAAAGAGAAAGCAGTGCTATTAATAAAACTAATGTATCCACTGTCTCTTCTTTCTTTATTTGGAATACAATCTTATGGTTGATTCGCGAGAAGTTATACGGGCAACAACGGATGGTGCTATCGGGGTGAGAATTAGTCTTGAAAATGTAGTTCCCACAATTAAAACTTGTCGCGTGAGTGCCATTGCGAGTTGAAAGACTTCATCTCTGGAAGATTGTTCCAGGCACTCCTCATACATTATTGAAGTTCACGGACAATTTCATGTAACCAATACACTTCCTCGAGAGCTGGTGTGGATTATATCGATTGGCTTATAAAAGATCTTGTACATTCACGAGGCTGCGGGTTGGCATACTGTCTTTGTCAGTCGGAGGGAAGTAGGTATTTGTGCGGAAATACGAGCTTCAAGGGGGCGTGTTGAATGGTTAACGAATATAGGGAATGAGGTCGGTACGTAGTCTACGGATGACTCTGTGGAGGAATTAATATAGGGAGAGATCGTGAAGCATTTGAGTTCAAGAAAACTTCGGCCCGACGACAAGTGACGGGTTTAACATTTATGAGATCTAGATGAAAATGATTGAATTCATTATGGTCGAGACGAGAGAGTGAATGGGGGACTATTTGGTGATGGGGATCCATTTGACACGAAAACCAGAGGATGATGATAATCTTGTTGATATTTTAGGAGGATGGAATCTTGCTTCATAAGGATGCTTTGAACACTTTAGTGGAAAAAGCGCAGCAAACCATAATTCCAAGGAAGAAGGTGTACGATACTCAATGAAACAAATCCAATCATAAATTTTGATGTTGATCATGGAAGCACGCCATCGATAAATTTTGCATTGATCATCATATTAAATGTATCACCTTTTTTCCTTGATACTTCTTAAGTAGCAAATGTAATATTAAACTAAATGTTGATGTATGTCTATTAAGTTCTTATCTATGAACATGAGAGAAGAATATGATGGAAGAATTTCAACACTTTTTTGCCAGATCTTTCGAAGCTAATTTGCCAGCGGGTTGTAAACTCATAGCCCAGGGCAGCATGGTCTAAGCCACATGTTGAATCCTTGGTCATAGCACCACTTGTGCCCCGTCCTCAATTTTGAACATTAACAATAAAGTTAGTTGGTTCTCTCTTTTTAATTTTTAAATTTTTTATTGTTTTGATAACCATGATTGTCGTGGCTAGTTTGTAAAGTCGACCCGATCCGAGCTTTTAATAGTTAATGATTGAATATACCTCTAGTGTTCCTAAGAGGACTTGAGGCAGGTAATCATTCGGAATGGCAGGGGCGGGCGACCTTATGAGGGACTTGAGGGTTATGAGCTAGGCTCATTTAGTGGCCTTAGAGGACTCAGGCGTATTTAGTGAGGAGTGAAACCAAGACTTACTATTAGTGACCCTTATAGAATGTTATATTGTTGTGATTCGTGACAATAGTAATTAAAGTAGAGAAAATCGAAGAACCATATGAGTGCATGATTGATAAATGTGTCTACATCATTCCAAAATTTTCATTATCATTGAAATAGGGTTACATATGTGGTATTTATAATAACCTTAGATATGATCAAATTATAAAAATACTCTTATACTTTGAATGTATTGTATCATGGGGTTTCCCTTGCATATAACCTATTATTTCATCTCAACAAAGGGGATATGCTTATAGAACAATGTTATCGCTTCGTTTGACACTTGTCCTCTCTTTACTCAATATGACCACATGTCATGGCTCACGTTTTGACACTTGTCCCTCTTTACTCAATGATCCACATGACATAACACATATGGAAGTCAAAGTGTTGATTTATAACTTTATTTTTTATTTGAAGATAGTTGATTTGTAACTTGGAAAAAATTATGAAAGAAAGCTCCATTATACCATGATTTACCCATTATATTTGCATTATTAGTACATTTGGTGAAATAGTGGTGAAGTGTGACCGAATGAGTTGTTTTAACCACAGTATCGCCTCCTCATATAATTGTTGAATAGACTTTGTGACATGTGTTGTTGTCTGTTACAAAATCAAGGTTTTCGTAGGTATAAAAAAGGCGTCTAGGGTTTCAGTTTCATTCGGTCAAATAACGTCAGGAGCCTCGTGCGTATTAATGCACGTGAAATGGCATAAACGGTAAGATATTTAACTATCTAGGACTAGATGAAGAGTTTAGTGGGCATCGATTTTACTTTTTTTTTGTATTTTTGTTTTTTTTTAGTTATTGTAGATTTATATTTTAGATAGTAATTTTAAAATTTGTATTTTGAGAAATTAGTTAAATATGAGGAGAGATGAAAAGAAAGTTAAGACTTGAGCGCCTTTAAATGTTATGGAGCATGTGAATGAACAAGTTCATTCATGTGAATGAATAGACAACTAAAATGCCTATATAATGATATCTTTATCTCTTATATAGATCGTGACGTCTCAAAACCCAGAAGGTCGGTGACCCGATCGTCAATCTGGAAAACTATTGGATATCGGGTGATAGATGTCGCCTTTGTTATCATTCCATTTATCGAGATATATATTTTCACAAAAAATTGGGCATAATTACTCCTTTGTTCGAGGAGCTCTATCAATACAGCACGTGTAACAATATATCCATGATCCGTCAGGGTCTCAACGAGTAGTAATGATCACACGGGCCCATCTTTTTCATATCCACAATATACAAGCTATGTCGCGATGGTCGTAGAGTTTATTCTGACACTTTTATACATAACGTATATTAAAACTGGCTTGTTTTAATATGGTTTCAAAAATATTATCAAAGCCACATCTTAACTTCCTTGAAATCACTGGCCTCGAAGAATCGTTTGTCTCGGAGTGTACCACATTTGAGAAAGGGGTCTTACAGCAGGGTGAACAATGCTTGATAGAATAATTCCTCTGAGGGCTGCCTCCTCACTTAAGTGAACATGCAATGTCATTTCACATATTCAAGTAAAACCATACACATTCTTACTCAAATGTCTATATGCCATGGATGAGAATGTGACTCACGTTGTCTCATGTCTCGAGTCCTCATCGACTCCTTCACACATGCACATGTCAAGTGTGAAAAGTTATTTATGTTCTATCAATGACCATTTTTCCAAAACAAAAGCTTTTTGTCTTATAAATCAAAATCCATTGGACAAACTCCGATATTCACTTGTTTTTACCAAGTCCCGTGTGTTTTTGTGGTATCGGATTTTTGGTGTCTCATTGATGCTCCACAAACCCAGACACTTTTACGGCCTTTCCGCGGGTTGGGGACTATGTCTGATCATAATTGGCGAGTTTTTCACGGGAGTGTCATGTTCTGCTATATCAAACACATATTTTTCATTTCCTTTTACATTTATGCAAGCCCCAGCGAGACTCATTTTGGACGTTGTCCCATTTCACGAGTCCCTTTATGGGAACACCAGACACGAGTGTCGATCTATCATGTACTCACGACATATATCAAACACCAAACCACGATATCGATCTTTACCATACATTCACATCCATGTCATGTGGCGTCACATTGCATAAATGCAATGCAATGCCATTGCATGTATATCATGCTACATGCACGATGAATGCCACATGGACAACCTGATCGAACTACTTCTGGGTTATCATCAGTGATCCATCACCTGCATATGACTTCCATAAATCATTTCATCTGACATATATCAACATTCACATTCAACATGTCATTACATGATTGGCGATGACGCACACACAAGCAAACCATGTAATGGCTATTACTATGTACTAATTCATCATCGTGAAATGTTGGAGTGCACATATTGACATCAGAAAAGTTAAGCAGGTCACTACATTTATCAAGTAGTGGCACACTCACAATCGAGCCATGTCATGGCCATTTGCACATATAAACTCATCTCATGTCAACTTGTTAGAGCACACACATTGACATCCAAACACATCACTCTTAGTCAAACAATGACACTTGATCCTCAAGACCGGTTGTGGCATAGAGATGCCACAAAACATTCCACACAACAAGCCATCATAGACCATAGAATAGTTCCGAACTTAGTTTAGAAATTAGTCCCCTAACAGTCCCAAAATCTGGACACAAACCATTAAACAGCCTAAGATGTAGCAGTGGCGGAAAACAAACCATAACTTGGGTTATAAATGTCCGATTTGGGTGATTCAAAATCCCAACATCAAGTCCTCAGATAGAGCTACAATTTATTTGAAGGATACTAGTCCAAATTCTCACTTTTTCCCAATCGAAAATCTGTCCTAAAAATTTGGACAGTAGGTTCGGCCAAAATAGGGCAGCCTATGGCAGTCCTAGAAAACGGACCATAACTTGGGTTATAGAGGTCCAATTTTGGTGATTCAAAAGCCTAACATCAAGTTCACTGATGCAGATACAATTTCCATGAAGGACACTACTATAATTTCCCCATTTTTCCCAACTGAAAATCAGTTCCAAACTTAAGGCGAGAGCGGAGGTCATTTCATCACATGTCAATACAATAGAACACTTGGTGTAACAATTAAATTTTCAGTAAAGTTGTGAGCACCAAATGCCATCCATAGGCATATGGTCAGATTCTAGACTCAAATTTCTTTCCATAGAATCCAAGAATGTGCGAATCGGAGTTCGAATGAGAAAGATATGGCGCCCCCGAGTTGGAGGCTTAAAGGGGGTCTTGAAATTTCACGCAATCCAGAGAGCTCCTTGGTTGCTCTAGTACACGCCATTTTGACCTGAAACCATCCCTGAACAACCCTTTTCCTCCAGCCACAATATCCTCCCAATTGAGGCCACAAAACATGCCATAAAACCATCCCACAACCAATCCCAAAATCAGCCCAAAAGTAGGAATAAAACCAAAGTAGGAAGAATCCCTACCTTTTAGAGCGTAATAGAAGCCATAGGAAGCCTTAAAACACTTCCTAAACTCAAAATACTGATTTTCCAAATCCCTCTGCTGGATCTTCGATTGAAATCCTACTTTTTGGTGTCTGTAGCCTATTGAACGAAGAACTTTAACTCTGGTATCGACTACTTCGTAAACAGGGAAGCAGAAGTACTTAGGAAGGGAAACTCTCTCTCTCTCTCTCTCTCTCTCTCTCTCTCTACCGTTTCAAAATCTGATTTTGGGAGATATTTTCTCCCAAATGAGATTTTTTTTCCTTTTTATACTTTAGACACGTGGCTCACGTCCTGCCACGTGTCCCCCTCTTGCTCAGGTCTGTTTTTGCCCCGAAACAATTTATTTCATCTCGCTTTAAGTTCAAATTATCTTATATGAACTTTCTTTAAATTATTTTACAATTTCCAAGATTTTCTTTAAAAATCTCATTTTTGGGATTCATCGGGCACTCGTCACCCTGAAAAACATGAAAATTCAGGCTATCACAGGAATTAAGTGAGGTCATCTGGGTAACTAGATTTCGTGAGACAATTCCAACGGTGAAGTCCGTTTTGTCATCCGAAATCTAGAAAATTTTAGGTTTTCAACCTGTACTACATTGAGAAATTACCGTTTTGTCATTTTTAAAAAAAATTGCATTTTTCCCGGGTTTTATATAGATGACCAAGAAAGATATGTCTAATTCTCTCTAAAATTTCATTTCCCTCTTATTCTCTCTTTGCAATTCTAGTTACAATTGTGACTATTTTACAAAGCGTTATTAGTACGAATCTACTTGAAAGGTAAATTATATTATTGTCAATTTTTTCATCCCATATATTAAAAGTTTACGAAAATGTCAAATCTCACAAAATTGAGTTTGGCACTTGATATTTCTTTTAAAATTATCATCATAGATTCTTGATGTTGAAATACATCGGCTTCCATGAATCTTGAAGAAACAATAAAAAGAAGGAAATGAAAGAGTCCAGCTGAAGACTATGCAAAAGCACTAATTTTCCTTAGACATCATCTCATAGGATAAAAAATGAAGTATCATTTATAAAAGATTCTTTCACTCTATGGAATGATTTGAAGGATAGATTTGACCACTAAAAAACGGTGATTTTACCAAAAGCTCGCTATGACTAGATGCACCTGTGGTTGCAAGATTTTAAAACGGTAAGTGAGTATAACTGCGCTCTATTTAAAATAAGCTCTGGATTGAAACTATGTGGAGAAAAAATCACGAATGAAGACATCTTAAGCGTTCTGACGTTCCACTTATTCTTTAATGTGCTCCTAAAACAGCAATATACAGAAATATGTTACCAATATTGAGTTAATATCATGTCTTCCTAGTAGGTTGAACAAAATAATGAGCTACTAATGAAAAACCACGATCGTCAATGAATCGAACCATTCCACGAAGTGAATGTAATTTTATCCACTTAATTGTAAGCGTGACCAGTGATTAGTGATCATGGTCCATGGCAGAATTCCCGACCACTATCATGTCTCTTCTGCCTTTGAAAAGGAAAGACCCATTTCACCTCCAGAAGTTGAATAATGGTGAGACAAAACAAGAAAATGGAGAAAGTGCACATAAAAGCATTTCAAGGCTCTTGTAGAGACTTTTCTGATCTGTGGAAGACATAAGTCCTGTGCAATGAAATGCGACCAACATCATTAGTTTATAGGCCACCTCCACCACCACCAATTTTGAGAAGCGATAAGAGAAGCTGATACGGAACTATACATGCTTAGCCTTAATGAGTTGGCGCCCCAAATTCTATAAGCCATGTCTAGAGTCGATAGATAGAGAAAATCTTTACCCAGAGGGTATAGAATCGTGAATTCTCTTTATTCTTTAGAAGGACGATCTACCTTAGAGCATGTGGCTAAAATTCAGTCTGATGTGGAATTGGCCAACTACTAGTACCCTTATCTCAAACTCGGGGTATTTCTGGCACTCATTAGCATGAGTTAGATTTTACTTGGTATGCAACGTACCAAGAATTCTATCATGAGTTGGCGGAAATGGAGAAAAAGTTCCTGAAAAATTCTCACAGTGAATTTGAGATTTGCATAGCGGAGATTATCGAGGGTAACGAGGGGTGGAGAATTAAGCGAGTCGAATATCACTCGTTTCAAAAGAATGAGGAATAGATCTGAAATCATCTCCCGAAACAGATACGTGAAGATAGCATAAAGCGGACTTGATGATGTGTAGAGCTAAGGAAGAAATTTCAAGGTATGGAGTTATGAGACTTCTGAGCTTTTGCTGGAGTAATAAGTATGAAGAATTACTCAAGAAAGAGAAAGTCGAGGAGAAAAGACCTCCATGGGAACCCTCTGTTGAGTTAATTTTGGTACAGCAGCATATCTCTCCCAGTACGGGTTTTCTTTAATAAATGTATAAGTGAAAGCACGACTTATGGAAGAAGTCATAAGCATCTATATACAAACACAATATACTTTTGATGTGTGTATAAAGGCGAAATATTTGTATTTTCTTAAGAGGAAATTCATCACATTATAGATGTAACTCTGATAGGAACTTGGGGAAAGTGGTAGTAAGTGCTCCATAACTCTAGAATCATGAGATACTTGTGCTTGTTGGGGTTTGGGAATATCAGACGGGATCAACAAGGGAATAATTGAAGTTCCTAAGAAAAGGGAGGCCATGGTGGTTGATGAAAGATTCCCTCAATGTCTTCATTGATATAGTTGCTACGGATCCCGAGCGTGTAGACTGAAAAGAAGGATAATAGGTTTTTCTCTATTTCTAGGATAAGAAGGTATGGATTTCTAAACAACATTTGGTTATAAGGATGAATTAGCGGTAAAGTAAAAGTGTCTGACGGAGAAAGGAAAGAATTGAGTATCCATTCCATTCCAAATTAGGAAAACAGAAGGAGAAATCCTCCCAAGAAAATAATGTTACTCCAAAGGACCTCACTCGAAAAGGAAAGACGAGGAAACAGCTACGAAGGAAAATACCTGGGTTTGTTGTCCACCTCTGTTCCACTAAACAAAGTGGCATGTAGAGTCTGACATAAGAAATTTCCCAAAAGCTCATCAGAACTCGAAAGAGAGGAGGGATGTAGAGACTGAGTTATGGAGAAAGAAATTACTTGAAAATCATCTTATTAAAGCGAGAGAATAAGAAAGAAGAGATGAAGCTTTTGGTTTTATGGATCGAGTTTTGAACATTGTTTCATAATTTGGAAGCGTGCTTCAGAGATGCTAGGCAAAAAATCCTAGCTCATAATTAGGAAAAATGCCGTTTTATGGTAGCGAAGGCATTGTCTTTGGTCTGGAATTTCTACCCATTGGATTAGAAGTTGACTAAGCTAAAGTTTCCATCATAGAAACTCTTTGCCACCTACCACAGGAAGGTTATAAGTTTTGGAACATGAGTTGTGGCCTTGGCAAGGGGTCCGGGTTGATGACCGTGACAGCGGAAAACCTGTGTCTCCATGTCATGAGACTCATACATAGTAAAATGGCACATTAGCTACACATCCATCTCATCAAAATACATCCCAACTATATTGCGTAGTTCGAGTTGATTACATCACTCTTATACCAACATATATTAAAGTTTACAATGTTAATACATGTCATACAAAATGTCACAGCCACAATCGGCTTTCTTCTCCATGACCTCTAATGAGTGTCGTCCTCCCGAGCCTCCACATTTTTGAAATAATATTCCTCGACCCAGGTGAGCAATGCTAAGTATTGATAATCTCCTACATGGGTTTACTCCCCACCTAAGTGCACAGTAATGATTCAACATAAAACCACATTGAAAATCGCAGTTTTACTTGAATGTTTACATGTCTCAGATAAGAATGCGACTCACCCTTTCCACTTCTCGAGCCTCAAGTTCCCTCACGCTGCCTAAGCCAAATGTGAGGAAAAACATAGTTTCGAAACAAAAGCTTTGTTCTTGAAAACATCCATATGGGTTCGGTAAATATATTAAGTACCCTCAAGGTGAATTCTTTGGATCATTTTTTTGAAAGCAGTCATGGGTCGACCTCGAAGATGAAGTTGTTGGACCACTACGCAAAGCGATTCTTGGAAAATCTTCCCTTGAAATTCTTCCACAACCATTTCATTTTCATTTTTCTTTCATGCCATGCGCTCCACACTATTTTCTAGGTTGCTGGTGTATATAGAAATGCATTATGCCATTTCAAACAATTCATGTTAACAATCATGTATATAAATTTACATAAATACGTCATGTCATTCGATTCACACTCTTAATCATGTTATTTATTCTTATCGATAACATGAAATTGATTTCGAAATGGGCTAATCACAATTCATTTCAATGGCTTACACACAATTATATTTTATATAATTCACATCATGTTAACACATTTAATTATATGCATTTCTTTCACACAATTCAAACCATCGATTTCAACGATATTTTGCCTTACAACACACATGGACCATTTTGTTCCAACAGCAACGGAATTTGTTTTAGAGTCCACTAAATGAAGCGATGGGTTGTCGGGTGGCGACTACTCACTAAGCATCGGTTCCACTTTGTGGGACAGAAATTCATGGCCATTTCCGGCCCAAAAACACCCGAACCATAATTTATTGTATAAATTATCACTAAAACTCCCACCCAAACAGTCCTAAAGCTTGTCCAAAGCGGGTTCAAATATTCCAAAAATTCGGTCCCGAATTTTGGGACCCGATCAATAACCACTCACGGCCTCGAATCAACCAAAATCATTTTACAAAGCTCTTAAAGCGAAATAACCGGTAGGAATTTTACCTCTTGGGTTGTCAGAAACTCCCAAAGTGGTGCCTATCGCGTAGCCTTTACCGCGTAGAACAACTTTGTAGCATGAAGAAGTCAGACGGTCAGAGCAGAAATCTGAGAGAAGTTGCTTTCTCTCTCTAAAAACCCTCCATTTTTCAAATTTGCTCTCCCCCTCACCACGCCAGTTCCAGCCAAAATGGAGAAAGAAAAGTCTCATTTTGTCCCCCTCATTTACCACATGTCCAAGCCATCGTGGCTTAAGTGGATTCTTATCCACTTGCCCATACATACTGAGATTTTCCTCCAATTAGGAGGTGCCACATGTCACCCATGGGCCCCACACTTGAGCTCAAGTTGGCGGTGCACGACACGTAGCTGCTTGTGAGCCACTCAAAATGCGCCAAATGTCATGCACTACACTCGTTGCCTCGAAAACGTGCAAGTCGAAATTGTGCGAGTCGATGAAATTCGGCGTCGTAATTTAGATTCGTGAGGCGATTCGATGGTGGTCGGGTTTCTTCATCAAGATCTAGAAAAATTTACAGTTTGATCAAAATTACCATTTTGCCATTTTTTAGAAAATTATATTTGCTCGGGGTTTCCACGTGATCGTTCTATAGAAGATTCATAAAGACTTCTCAAAAATATATCAAGGCCCTTTATTGCAAATTGCTGGAAAAATAAACAAACTTCAAGAAACCAAATTTAGATGGAAGGTTTATAGAAGATGAGGTCTAGTTGCAAATTTGATGAAGAAGTGATTTGACAACTATTAAGATGGAAATTTGTTTCTATTTCTTTAAAATGTTCTACTATTTCTCTAACTTTACCATATTTTTCGAGTCAAAAGAGATGGAGGAAAGATTAGTAGAGGTATAGAAAGAACATTTACTAACAGAGGAAAAGCATAATCATAAGGTAATCACCATTGACCCCTCTAAAGAAAGTAAAGCCCATAAGGTGATATTGGAAAAACGTACCATGGAGATGACAGGACACATAAGGCCTATATATGTGAGAGCACACTTTAATGGTAAACCAGTGTCTAAGGTATTGGTGGATAATGGATCAGGAGTCAATGTGATGTCATTGAGGATGTTGAGAGCTTTAGGAAAAGGCATTGGTGATTTGATTAAAACAGTGTTTATAACGACTTTTCTTAGAGAAATCTCACGAGACTGCGGGTGTACTCCTATTGACACCGATGTGGGTAGTAAGACTTCCTTATTAGCTTTCTTTGTGATTAATTCTACTGCCAATTACAATGCTTTGTTAGGAAGAGACTAGATTCATGCCAATTGGTGTGTCTGTCTCAGGATTCACCAATTATTATAGTTTGGAAAGGTGATGAAGTAAGTGGTATGGGCGACAAACAAACTTTCATTGCAACTTCAAATTCTATGGAGGCCAATATCTGCTGACCAATAGTTTGGTCGATAAAATTCAAGGTAAAAGAAGAATGGGACTCCCGAGGGAAATATACATGGAGTGAATGCAGTGACATTGAGGGCGAGTGCGAGCACGAAGATAAGCGCTATCGTGCCTTTCGGGCCGATAAAGGATTCAGTTATTGAGAAGATCGATGACCAACTATTCTCATGAAGAGAATGCGGTCGTCATGGCTAGGTGTCATTCAAAATGCATATCTGACAAGTTACGAAAAAGTTTAGCCAGAAACGGTTCCCGAGACATTTGTGGGCTTTGAATCATTTTATGAAGAAGAATCGGATGAAGAGGAGGGAAGAAATTTAGATTGAAGACTGAGCTCCTCTCCCCGAAATGGAAGACAACGAAGCCTCGAAGTACATGGTCCTATGGAAGAAATCAACCTCGACCTTATGGAAGGCTAGGGGACTACTTATATTAGTTCTCTGCATCCACTGGCAGAGGAGCGAATCATATCCCTGCCCGATAGGAGATTCAAGATTGCTTTGCTTGGAATTATGATGAGATGCCAGGATTGAATAGGGGCCTTATGGAACATTACCTTCCCATTAGGCCCGAATTCTATCATTTTCAACAACCACTGAAGAATGTCGGAATTAGGTTGAAAGTGAATGAAATTAAGAAACTCTTGAAGGCGAATTCATTAGGCATGCAAGGTATGTTCAATGGTTAGCAAATATTGTTCTTGTGTTGAAGAAAAATCGAAAACCTCGGGTATGTGTTGATTTTAGAGATCTAAATATTGCTACTCCTAAGGACATGTATGTGATGCCTATTGTAGACATGTTAGTTGAATTTACTGCTAATAATGAATTGTTATTCTTTATGGATGGTTTCTCTAGTTACAATCGGATTTTAATAGCTGTAGAAGATATACTTAAGACGACCTTTAGATACGGTTCCATGGGGACATTTGATGTAGTCATGCCTTTGGTCTCAGAATGTAGGTCTGACTTACCATAGGGCAATGAATGCCATTTTTCCATGACATCTTCAGGCCACATGGAAGTATACATTGATGATATTGTGGTTAAAACTAAAAGAGCCAGTGAGCATGTAGATCATCTAAGGAAAAGCTTTGAGAGGATAAGACTTCATCAATTGAAGCTTAATCCACTCAACTGTGCATTTAGAGTTCGCCAAAGAGGGATAGAAGTGGATCGAGACAAAGCAAAAGCTATTGCTTCAGCAGCTCCGCAAGCGAAAAACTCAAAATATTTAAGAAGATTTATCTCTAACTTGACAGGTAAAGCAGGAATTCTCTAACTTGGTGAAGAGTGAAAGATATGGAAGAGTTTAAGTGGGAGAACTGACATCAAGCGGCTTTTGTGAAGATCAAGAATACCTCTAAACCTCTATTTTAATGCCTCATAAGGTCACCCACTTAAATTATATTTATCGGCCACAAATGAGTGATAGGTTGTCTTTTAGCACAAAACAATTATAAAGGTCATGACAGGTTGTATATTATTATATTAAGGTCTTAAACCCGGTAGAAGAAGATATAATTCAAATGAAAAATTATGTCTGGCCTTGTACTTTGCATGTACTAAATTGAGACATTCCTTGATCAAGTCTCGAGTTTATGTGGTTTCTTAGGTTGACCTTATGAAGTACATGCTTAATCGGCCACTGATTACAAGGAGCATTGGTAAATGGTCCCTTGCTTTTCGAATTCACCTTGGTTTATTTTCACATCGTCGGTCGAGGCGAGCATTGTGATTTCTATTGATTTTACACCATCCTTAGGGGTTGGGAATGACAAAGTGTGGAGTTAAGGGAATTTATGTAGCGAGAAAAGAGCCATGGATCCCTCAAATTTGATGGTTGAACACACGGGAGAGAATTTAGGCAGTGCGGGAATAGTGATTATCTCACGAAATTAAAAACACATTGTCTCAATCTAGCCTTTGAATGCACCCGACAATCGGGTCGAGATATGAAACTTTAGTGAATGGTTTAGAGATCCTACAAGCATTAGGGCAAATGATGTTCGAGGAGTCATTGGAGATTCTCAATTAGTACTTTGACAATTGTGAGGTAGTATAAGTCACCCGATAAGTTTGCTATTAACACCTTACTTTCTGTATATATTTGTTAGACTCCTTTGACAATGTAGAATTTGAACATGTGCACAGGGAATCAAATGGGGAGGCTGATAGGCATGCTCAAATAATAGCCTCGGTGCAAAAATGGGTGAAATTAACCCATAAGCTCATCATGATAGAGAAGAAGAATCACCCTTCAATTTTTGAAGGGGATCGACTTGGACATCTTAATGATGACTTGAATATTTAATGGAGATTGAAGACGAGTGAGAATATTTAGAATCGAGCAAGGGCTCCTTAAAAAAGCGAAGGCTCGAAGCTCAGAATTTTGTTCTACTAGAAGAAGAGCTATATAGACTAGGATTTGATGGGTTATTACTCAGAATTACTTATATTTCCTAGACAACATAAAGTTATGAAGCAGTTCATGAAGGAGTTTGTGGAGCTATCATTACAGAGTAAAGATACGATGGTTAATTAGAAGACGGCTATTTTGGCCGACCATTCTAAGGGCGCATCACTTATTCCAATACGTTGTAAAGCAATGCCAAAAATATGGGGCTTATACAAAGGATCCCTACTGTTGAATTACATTCAATAGTAAAGCCATGGCTATTCGGATGGTACGGATACGATTGGGAAGATTCATCGGCGTTATCAAGGGGCCAGCTGTCTTAGTGGCTATAGGCCCCATTTCACTAAGTAGGTGGAGGCAATACCATTGAAGAAAAAAGAACAGAAGGATGCGATCCAGTTCATCAAGGAACAGATTATTCATAGGTTTGGAATTCCCCATTACATCCTTCTTGATCGAACTGATGTTATTTGGGGGAAAAAAGGAATTATTTTTCTACGGTTATGGAATCTGATCATATCAACTGGCACATGCCCGAGCCAATGGAATGACAAAGCATCAACAAAATGTTGATAAGAATCCTGGAGAAAATGTTAGAGGAGAATCCCGAGAGATGCCACGAAGTTTTATCATAGACATTGTAGGCTACGGGACTTCAAAGAAGCTCATAGGGGTAAGTCCTTTTCTCTATCTTATGGACAAGATGCGATTACTCACCATGAAAGTAGTTGTGCCTTTTCAAAGTTTCCAAGAAAAATGGTCTTACTCCTTGGAATTTCTTGAGATCATGATAGTGGAACTCCGAATCAACGGATGATAGAAGAATTAAAGCCTTATTTTATGTTGATTCAGAAAAATAAAGTGGTTCGAGACTTCTGACAAGAGAATCAAGATGAAAAGCTTTTGAAGGAAAGCTTGTTTGGAAAGATTATTCTACTAGTTGGTTCTAAAGACAAGAATTGGGCAAATGGTCTCAACTAGAGGGACCTTTCAAGGTACATCGAAATGCTTACTGGAAAGCGCATACTAGTTAGAAAACCTACAGAGGTTCATCGATGGGAAATACTTGAAAGTACTTCCACTACCATGTAGGGAAATTGTAAAAAATTCTCAAAAGAATTTGGCTGATTCAACGGCCTTTAAAGGGGTAATGTTAATTGGAATGTTTATGTTTTGGAATTTGAAATAGGCTTTTAGCCACTATTTCTCGAAGCATTTAAGTTCTCAACATAGTATCTTGTTCTATTCTATTTGGGAAAAGTAGGCTTTGCCTTTGTTTCTCAAATATATAAATTTGTCTAACAACATACACGCTCAATACATCCGGTAGGCTTGCCCATTGTTTTGACAAATCTCTCAATGTTATTACTTATACACATTATACATAGTATATATTCTCGAAAAGAAAGAAAGTGGGTCCAAGACCACTTTTAATAAAAAATAAGTTAAAGCATCTTTACAAACATCAGTACATCAAAGGGCAGAGCTAGATGCCCGACTTGATCTACTAATGCAATGTCATGGCTATAGTGTATGTGTCTTTGGTGTCGGTGATTTTAAAGTTCATACACATCGACACACATCGAAGGTAGGCTTAGATGCCACCTTGATCCACTAATGCAATGTCATGATTGTAGTGCACATGTGCTGGTGTGCTCGATTGATTTTCCCTGAAATTATTCCCTGAACATCAGCACGCATCGAGTAGGCTTAATTGCTACATTGATCCACAAATGCAATGTCATGGTTGTAGTGTAATTGATGTAGTGCTCTGTGCGGTGTAGTGCTGTCAAGTCTCCAACAACATCTCAAAATCTGGTGTTCACTAAGAAAAAATGGTAGGTCGATATGGCCACCCTAGCAAGAGTAGGAAGGAGATATTAACCTCGGGCCAAATCACTTGTCATCATGAAGCTGCAACTAAAAGAGGCATAAGCAAGAAAGAGACTTTACAATTGAAAAAATGCCAAATAAATGGCTATAAGGTTCACAAGTCAAAGTCTTACCAGTTTATGATTGTTTGGAAATGTCAAAGTCAGATCATGGAAAAATCAAGGAGCAGAGAGTACGATATCGAGCGATGTCGTGAGATGTGTTTCTGTATTTCTAAAGCTTGATTTGGTTGTCAGTGCATCGGAGAAGCTAGAAATGGCGGGACTTGAAAGCTTATAGATGCTTAAGTTGTTGAGCCTTTATGACTCCACCTGCTCTACCAAGGTCTTCATCTTTCTTTCTCCCGTTCTTGATGATACTCTAATACGCTCTTCTTGAAAAATCATACTGGAGTGCATAATTCACTTTCCAAACCCTTTGCATAGCTTTCTTAGCAAGTTGAGTTTGCTCAAACTCAGTCTTCTGTCTCTTTAAGGCATCTAATTTGGAGATCTCCATATTGGATTTCAAAGCACGATCCAATGTAGGGAAGCCTGAAAAGTCTAAGCTAAAGACTTTGAAATGAAAATCTTGGTGAAATTTGCTTTGGAAGTCGATGCGACACGCGAGCTGCATAAAAGCATCCTTCGGCTAGTAGACAAAGAAAGCGGTCTAAGCGAGCAAATGGTTCCGCGTGGTGTACCTTTTGTTACATAGTTCACTCAACCACTGCATAGCTTTTTTCTTAGCAAGTTGAGCTTGCTCAAACTCAGTCTTCTTTCTCTTTAAGGCATCTAATTTGGAGAAGATCTGCATATTGGATTTCAAAGCACGATCCAATGTAGGGAAAATAGAAGAAGTCTAAGCTAAAGCCCTTGAAATGAAAATCTTGGACTGAGGTAATTTGGAAGTCGATGCCAACACCACCAAAGCTGCATAAAAAGCATCATACAATTTCATTAAGACAAGCGATTGAAGCTAAGCAAATGGCTCACAGTAGAGTGGCTATTTACATTTGAATCACTAGGAGGGACGTCTTGGGGATTAGGGGACAAGAGGGTGGTCTGGTGCAGGAAAGATAAAGTCCAGATAAATCCATCTCCGCCTTTATCTAAGTTGATCTCGGTGAAACTGTGAAATGGAAAATATAAAAACGAAAGAAAATACGGGAGGAAATGAAGGTAAAAGAAGAATAAGCCAGGAAGGAGTAGGCCGAGAAGTATGCTCATACTGGCCATCTCCAACGGTGGTGGTCCTTTCATCTAAACCCTCTGTAAGTCTACGTCTTATCTACAGTTGCCTTGCTAGTATCGAGAACCATCCTCTTGACCTCTATATGCGCCGACCCTTGTTCCCTTTATCCTGGAGGATCGCACTTAACTTTTAATCTCAATAGGATGATCAGCGGGTATTGGAGAAATCGAGTGATAAGGCTAGTTTGCGAGGCAGCCATCACGAGTTGGAAGAATGCCTTACATCCTTAGAAAGCCCCCAAGCTTTTAGGTAGGCTAGAAGTAGTTTTTCATTCTTCGACCGTCTTGGGTTTCTTGGTAGCCTGTTGAAATGAAGAAGTCAATCCTACAGAAAAATGAGGAAATCAGCATAAGGTAAATTTATGAATAAAAATGCAATAAATAATTCTTTTTAATAGTAGTAGCCCGAGAATTGAGAAGCTTCAAGATCAAAATATGATATCCAAGGTAGAAGGATGGAGGCGGAGTGGATAGAGAGGTAATCGATGGAGCATGAAGGTTTGAGTATCCCTTAGCTTAATGTCTATGCAAACTCCAAGTCTAGTTGGGCATAAGGCAAAGGAGCTAAAGTTAGGAATGAGCACTTTAAAAACCAAGTTGGCTGAATTTGAAAGGAAGGTAGGAATTTGTAGATGTAGACATCAAAGATGAAAGGAGAAGCAACCTCCTGAAATATGTACTCTACAAGCGACACTAGCAGAGGCCAAAGGACTCTCAAAGGTCATGTAGATATAGTAAGATGACGAAAATCTGATTCGAGCTAAGATAATGTGAGTTAGGCCTTAGGAATAAGTGTACCAATGCTCGATCTACGATCCCAAGAAAACACATAAGATCATCAAGGCATCATTGCCAGAAAATGTGAGACATGATGTCCCAAAGTCTTATAAGATGTAGGTTCCTTGTCCAAGCTGGAAACTATACGAAAGAACCACATACGTATGAACCTGAGGCACAGCAGACTTATGGTAAGGCTCATCAAAAACATATTTCTCATGGCTGACAAATTGAGCTTAAAAAGAGTAAGTGCCTAACTAAAGACAACCTAGGCAAATGTCTTCACCAATGGTAAGTACTCCGTAATAAGAGTTTTCTAGAAGCGGGAAAAAGCACATATCGGCATGGAGACCCGCTAGAAACTCCATGCTCGATTGTTGTTGGAGACTTCCCAGTGACGTCATGCCATTTCTAGATATGACAAATGCAAAGTTTGAGTGATAAGGAAACCTCTATAGCAGGAGAGAAAGGAGTCTTGAATATCTAAAAGACATAGCATCGGCACCGGTTCTAGTAGGCCGTGAGAATGGTAATATCTCTCCTAGGTGTGATGGAAATAGGAGTATAAAAGTTATGAAGAGTTGTCTTTCTGGACCATAATTTCAGTGCCATACTCATCAACTCCATCAGTAAAGTGTTTAATGGTAAGATAGATAAGGCACTCCAATCCCATTTGCCATCCAAAGTCGTTGAGGGCGTGGGGACAACCTAGTAATCATTCACACCCCATCGCCCAAGCCGAAAGCCGTAGTTTGAGTTGGGTTTACCATAGATCATAACTTCTTTCTAAGAAGTAGTTTGGTTCTTGATGTAATGGAAAAGGGAAACTAGGTGGAGAAGAAGATGCTTCTCGAGAGAATGTGCACTCAGCCCCAGTAAAGGGAAGAGCCAGCCTTCTGAAGGAAAAACTGATGTTAGGGCCAACAGATTAAGGAAGAAGAGCATGGAATTTGGATTACCTCGATGAAGATGGAATTGGGTTGGGGAAGCCATAGAACTAACATAGCTCCTGGAAGCAAAACAAGGAAGTTCTGAGTCATGGCAGAAGGTGAAATCTTGTTTGAGATTAGAAATATTCACCATGGAAAAAATCTATATGGCAGCTACCTTTAAGTCGTTCCATCGGTACACAAATCGAAATTATTTGACAATCTACGTGACCTACAATATGCTAAAGAAAAAGCGATTTTAGGACATTCAGCGAGGTTGTTGAAAATCATTCAATAGGCACTGAAAGGTTCGAATAGCCAAATGGCTTAGGAGAATTTTTTTTTCAGGTGTATTCTTGGATTATGTTGGAAATTACACACTTAAGAAAATTTTTATAATAAGCCGAACAACTTCAAGGAATTTTTTTGATGCTATTCGGCTTATTGAGATTTGTATTTTATAAATTTGAGATTTTGAGATTTGTAATAAGAGCTTGAATTTTATAAATTTGAGATTTGGAAATTTGCAATTTTGAATTTAAAAATTTGAAATTCGAGGTCGAGAGACTTAGTTTAAAAAATTATGACAATTAATTTTAAAAATTGAAATTGTAATTTTGAAATTGGAAACTTGAAAGTGCAAATTGGAAGGCTTGAATTTTGGAATTATAAATTTGGGGACTTGAATTTACGAAATTAAGGTACTTAATTTGAAATTAAAGTACTTGAATTTTTTAAATCAGAAAATTGAAACTTTGAAATTAGAAATTGAGGGACTTGATGTTTGAAATTATGACATTTGAATTTTGAAGTTATGAATTTTGTAAATTTTAAATTGGAAACTTGAAGATTTTAAATTGGAGATTGGGCATTTGGATTTTTTGAAATGGGAGACTCATTTTGACATTGGGAATTTTGTAATTTTGAAATTGAAAACTTGAAATTTTGAAATTAGATAACTTGGATTTTGAAAATTAAGAATGTGTAATTTTGAAATTTGAAACTTGAAAAATAGAAATTGGAAATTGAGGAACGAGAATTTGTATTTTGAACTTAGGCTTGGAAATTTTGAATTTGAAAATTGGGAGACTTGAATTTTGAAATTCGGGCACATGATTTTGAAGTGGAAATTAGTAAATTTGAAATTAGGAACTCTTGAGATTTTGTAGTTGGAAATTGGGGAAGTGAATTTTCAAAGAAATAAGGCATTTAAATTTTGGAATTGGGAATTTTAGTTTAGAAATTGGAAACTTAAAATTTAAATTGAAATTGGGGGGAAGTAAATTTTAAAATTGAAAATTTGAATTTTAGAAATTGAGGCAGTGAGTTTGAATTTTAAAAATTAGACACTTGAATTTTAAAATTGACAAATTAAAATTTAGAACTTGAATTTTGAAATTTGGGATTTGAAAGACTTGAAATTTAAAATTATGAAAAATTGAATTTTAGAAAATGAGAATTTGAAATTTGAATTTTAATTTGGAAACTTATATTTTAAAATTTGAGAAATGAAAATTTAGAAGTTGAATTTTTTAAATTTGGGGATTTTAATAAATTAAGGGTGGGTGATGGTTCATGTGTTAAGGAAAAATAAATTGAATTATTAAACAAAGAAAACATCAACAACCAATTTAATTAAATAAATAAGCGGTAATAATATACTTACAAATAAAATAATAAGATCATAAATTAAATGACTAATTAAAGATAACAATAAATTAAATATATATACAAGCGAGGTTAAAAATGTGGTCTGGCTGGCTTATATATCGGATATAGGTAACATTCAAAGCGATGTGGCCATCGATAATCGATTGATCGAAGTTTCGGGAAAATATGGGTAATATCGGTCTCTTGATTGATAACCGAAACATCGTGAAAATGTAGAGTTTGTGGAACACGCGCGTATGAAGATGATGCAGTTAAATTTTTCGGTAAAATATCGACGATATATCGGGATATATCAACGATATATCGGGATATATCGACGATATATTGGAGATTATCCAAAGGCATCCATCGATCGAGATCTTCCTGCATATGATTTAACAACCTAGATTGCACATGTGTAAGACCCGAGAAAATTCCAATTTTATGAAAAAGGGCAAAATCGTAATTTCGGTAAAAATCCAAAATTTTTTTAGATCTCGGATAGTGGCGGACTTCATCGTTGGAATCGTCTCGCCCGAAATCTAGCTACGTCGATTTTCGTCAGTGCAGGAGCCGTCGAAATTTGCGTTTTTCGAGGTGGGAATCGAGTGGGGCCGCGTGGACACATGACATGATGCCATTGGGTGGAAAGTCTAGTGGTTGGGTTGAGTGGATAAGAAATCCTCCTCGACCAATTGAGAAGAAGGACATGTGTGAAATTAGGGAGACAAAAAGGAGAGCTTCTTCTCTACTTTTGGAGTTGAAGACGTGCAGTAGGGAGAGGAGAGTTCGGTTTTTCAAACATGGAGGATTTTTAGAGAGAGTGTGCAACTTCTCTCTACAAGTTCCGGCTGATCGGATGAGTCCCGGTTCGTGGGCGAAGGAAAGTGGTTCTACGCAGCGAGGGCTACGCTTGGGTACCAATTTCGGGGAGTTTCGACAAACTCAGGTGAGGTGAGGTTTTCTCTACATGATTTACTCGCTTTGTTTAAGTGTTTTGTAAATCTTGGGTTGATTTGAGCGTGAGTAGCCGTTTGATGGAATCCCAAAACTTGGGGCGGTGTGAAATTTTGGAGCCCGTTTTGGACGGTCCGCAATTTGTTTGGGCGACTTATTGGTGTAATTTATGCAATAAATTGTGTTTTGGTGTGTATGAGGCCGGAAATGGCCATGGAATTCGATTCCACAAAGTGGAACCGATGTTTGCTGAGTAGGTTGCCCACGGACAACCTTCCTTTCCCAATTTTGGAATTTGTAAAAAATAGTCTCGGTTTGTATGAATTGGACAACGTCCATGTATTGTAATGCGTAAATTGTTTGAAATGAATGACTTGAGTTATGTGGAAATTAATAAGTTAATGCATGAACTTAATGTGTTAACATGATGCTCTGATTACATAAAAAAAACATAATTGTGTGTGTAGGCCATTGGAAATGGAAATGTGATTAGCTTAAGTGAGCTAATTTGGGTGTTGGTTGATTAAAATTGAATAACATGTGGTATGAGTGCAAATTTGAGAATATATGTATAATTGATATCATTAATTTATAAATTGTGTTGAAATGGCGTAATGCATTACATATGCATAAAATTTAACCTAGAAATTAGGTGTGAGTGCGTGACATGAAAGAAAAGAAAAACAAGCAGTTTATGAAATGAATTTCAATGGATGATTTTTTGGGAGAATTGTGTTGGAAGATGGTCCCAACAATTATACGTTGGAGCCAATGAATTATTTAGAAAGATTCTCGACATTCACCTCGGAGGGTAGTCAATACTTTTACGAAATTTGGTAGTGTGTTTCGAGATTAACAAGTTTTGTTTTGAAAGCGGTGTTTTCTCATGGCTTAGACGAGTGTGTAGAGAATTAGAGGTGAGGACTCTAGACATGGGATTGGGCATGTGGACATTCAAGTAGGATCACGTATTTACTTGAGTGTGTGTTTACATTGAATCATTGCATATGCACTTAGGTGGGGAGTAACCCATTTAGGGTAATTCCACTGGGCAGTACTCTAATCGAGGAATATTATTTCGGTCTGAGGAGCGTTCGAAGGCAGGCTCATTTTAGAGGCCGATTTTGAAGAAAGTCGGGTTGTGGCTTTGATGTTTTTGGTATAACATGTACTAGAATTGTAAATTTTAATGTGTTTGTATTAAGAGTAATGTAATAACTCTTGAACTATTGGAATATATTTGGGTGTATTTTGATGACTATTGGTGTATGGGCCCAAGTGGTCATTTTTACTCAGGTATGGGTCTTGCGATACGAGACTTATAGATTTTCTGCGGGTTGACGGGTTATCAATGGACACCCCGGTTTTGGGGCGTCACAACATGTGTTTTGAAATTATTCCAACGGCTATTTTGACTAATCCAGGGGCCATATTTGAATTTTATTTGATCCTACGACCCAAATTTCACCCGAATTTTGAATGCTCTCCAACAGTCGGATTTGCGATCTAACGGTTAGATTTGCACCAAAATTAAATCCAAATGCTATAATTAAATTACAAAGATTTTTTTACCACGGCTAGTTTGACCCAAAAAAAAAATCTATAAATACCTTTAAAATCATTTCGACAGTGCGAATTCTCTGCGCATATAAAATGCCCAATTTCATTAATTTTTTTTTTTTTTGGTATCTACTCGAGACAAAAGTGGGAATTTTTGGTGTTGAAGGTTTCAAGTTTCAAGTTTCAACAAAGGTTAATTAAGGTATGTATTTATGTTAATTTACTTTTAAATTGTCATTATTGTATTTATGTTTTGTGTATTTAATAGTAATGTTTATTTAAAATATAGTTTTATATTAGATTATAAATTTAATAATATAGTTTATATTAGTTTCGAGAGTAATGTCATATATAGTATATTATTTAAATAATATAGTATATAAATAATGTTGTTTTATATAGTATAATAAAGTTTTATAGAGTATTATAAAATTTATAATAATTTATTCTTTAAAATAACTATATATTAGTTTTTATTTGATAATTTCATATTAGATTATAAATTTAATAAAATAGGAAATATATTAGATTATATATTTAATAATATAGTTTATATAAATATTATAAATTTAATAGTAATGTCTTCTTTAAAATAACTACATAATAGTTTTATTTGATAATTTCATATTAGATTATAAATTTAATAAAATAGAAATATATTAGATCATTTATTTAATAATATAGTTTTATATTAGCTTAATGTAATATAATATGTATATATATATATATTGCAATACATTAAGATAATATAAAACTTATATTATTAAATATCTATTTTATTAAATTTATAATCTAATATGAAATTATCAAATAAAACTAATATATTATATTATTAAATAATAATATATATATATACATATTATATTACATTAAGCTAATATAAACTATATTAGTTAAATAAATGATCTAATATATTTCTATTTTATTAAATTTTATAATCTAATATTAAATTATCAAATAAACTAATATATTATATTATTAAATAATAATATACTTATATAGTATTATAAATTTAATAATATAGTTTTATATTAAATTATATATTTAATAATAGGATGTTCTCTTTAAAATAACTACTCATTAGTTTAATTGATAGTTTATAGTTTGATACTTTCATATTTTAAATTAGTTAATTTAGTAATAATATATATTAATAAATTAACTTTTCATGTTAGCTAATATTTGAAATTGCTTATATATTAGTTAATATTGTGTATGCATATTATAAATTTATAGTTTTATACGAAGCTTATATTTTAAATTAGTTTAATTTAGTAAATAATATATTAATAAATTAACCTTTTCATGTAGTTAATATTTGAAATTAAGTATATTAGTTAATGTGTATTGCATATTATAAATTCTATAGTTTTATACTTAAATCTTATATTTTAAATTAGTTTTAATTTAGTAATAATATAATAATAAATTAATTTTTAATATTTGAAATTAAGTTATATTAGTTAATATTGTGTATGCATATTATAAATTTATAGTAAGAAAGTGAAATAGATTCATTTTGAATAGTATAATAATATGGTTTATATAAGCTTAATTTAATATGATGGATAGCGGAAGTAATATTGAGGTCGAGATCCACGTGAAATATTAAAATAAATATGAGGGAATAAAAGTATAGTAAGTGCAATTACTGTGGTTTGGTGGATAAAAGTGGTGACTATTCGCAAATTTCAACTATCATATACGATCCCCACTCATACAAAAAAGGAAATGCGAAGTGAAATAAGAAACGAGCAGAATCATAGAGTTAAAAAATAAAGCAAAAGCAAAGAAAGTAGCAAATATAGAAGAAATTCGAGCTGAAGTACGAGGTACAATGGGGGGACGCCATAAACATGTGATGCCCTATTTCCCGAGGGTCCGTTGACAACCCGTCAACCCGCGGAATACTAAATGCTCAACTGATACCACCCATCGAGTCCCCTTTTCAGACCTGTGACTTAACGAACAGAGTCCCCTTCAGACGTGAGCTCACTCAAGGTACAACCCGTCCCAACATTCTCACGCCGACCACCGGGTCCACACGATAAAAATGAGCAAAAATGGCCACTGGGCCCATACATCAATACCATCAACTATATAAATAACAATTCAAGAGTTATTAATATTTTAACCAAACATATATCAAAATTTAAAGTTTTAATACATGTTATGCAAATGAATACCAAAGCCACAATCCCGCTTCTTCTAAAACGTCCCACGAGCGCCGCCTCCGTACACCCGTACTCTGAAATAGTGGATCCGACAGGTGAGCAATGCCCAAAGAGTGATAATTCCCTACATGGGTTACTCCCACCTATGCGTATGTCATGGAAAAAACAAAACACTCAAGAAAATACATGATCCTACTTGAATGTCTACATGCCTAATCCCATGTCTCGAGTCCTTCACCGACTTACATACGCCTAAGCCAAATGCGAGTAGTGGCGCTTTTCAAAATAAAAGCTTTTGTTCTCGAAAACTTACTACCGAGTTTCGGCAAATATATTGACAACCCTCTGAGGTGAATTGCTGGGTAATTCTTCGAAACAGTCATAGGTCCGCCTCCGAGATGAACTGTTGGACAACTCTCTAAGGCAATTCTTCGAAAAATCTTCCTTGAAATTCTTTTCACAATCATTTTCACTTTTTTTTCATTTTCATGTCATGCACTCACACCTATCGTTCTAGGGTGCCCCGGTGCATATGGGATGCATTATGCCAATTCCAAAATATTCATGCTAATATATTTTACATGCATATATTAACACAATTAACTCACATAATTCATGTTATTCAATTCAACACACCAAAATTAGTCACAAGGCTAATTAACAAATCAAGCAATTTATTTGAATCACCTAACAACACAAAAATCATACAACCAATCACGTGGAATGTTGGAACCCCTGTGCCTAAGACTATTTACGCCATACAAGTAGGATTTCTTCACCCGGTCTAGCCGCTGAGATCAAATACGCCATTCAGGCCTCAACAAACCCCTATCCATAAATGGCCTAGCCAAAAAATAAACCAAGTAGGAAAAGATCCCTTACCTCTTGGAGTTGTCGAAACTCCACAAAATCGGGATGCCCAATTGTAGCCCCTTGTACACGTGAGAAATACCTGCTTCTGCTCACGAGAACCGACATTCGACCGGGAAATCTAGAGAGAAGTCACTTTTCTCTCTCTAAATTTGAATCTCACACCTAATGCCCGCTTTTAGGTTTCTAAAATGAAGAATAAAACTATTCTTCTTATGTCTTGTTCACTTACCTTTCAATTAAGAACCCTATCAGGTCCTTTTTAGTTTTGATTTTTGATACATATGGGCTTAATCTAGTTTTGGTCTATCTCATCATCTCACTAATCATGCGACATGTGTCATATGGGTATATGTAGTAGGTGACTTTTGTCACATCACATGTCTCTCACAAGACGTCACACGACTCCCACACTCCGGTGCTCGAAAACGTGAAATCTCGACTCCATCTCGACCACGAAATTGCTATGGTAGCTAGATTTCACGAGAGGATTCCAAATGGCAAGTCCTGCTTTGTCATCCGAGATCTAGAAAATTTCGGGTTTTTAATTAAAATTACCATTTTACCATTTTTTAAATTCGACTTTCTGGGTCTTACAAAATATTATACTATTGATGAGGATGAGGATGTATGTATGTATCCTATTGATGACTCTTGACGAGTCAATTTCTGAGTATATGTTGTGCATCAAAAAAAAGCTAGTAAATGGAAATTTAAGGCGTTAAGGATTTATGAGAGACAAAAGAAAACGGGTAAATCTTAACTTAAATTAGTTTTTATAGAATAAACGATTCACTTGATTTAATCGAGATAATAAATAGGTGAGCTTCACAACCGATTGATCCAATAAGACGATGCAGATCTCAAAGTGCGTAGACAATTCGATCATTACTACCTCTAATAAGCTCTATCATTATACAAATATTTGGCAACAAGACAAAAGAGCATTAAAAAATTTTTTAAAGGTGGTGCAATCAAAGAAACGATGGGCCGACTAATTAGTAAATTCTTCATATATGAGTGTTGCATTTCACAAAGCAAACTCCTCACTACTTCAAGAATATGATTATTGATGCAATAAATAAGCTAGTATGTGAAAACTGGCCTGTGTTCTAATAAAATTATTATCTTATATTATAATTGAAAACCATATAATTAATTCCTTTAATTCTACTTGTAAGCATGGAACAGAGTCACCATCTTCATATGAAATCAAAAACAAATACTTGGATATAGAGTATAAAGACATGGACAATTATGTGAACTTCTTGTAAACCCCCACATGCCTAAATATCAATAATCATTCAATCAGTTTTACCTATTAAATCAAAGTATAAGAATGATAAATATAAAAATGGTTACATAAATCATAGAAATAATGGCTTTAGGTTAAAATAACATTAAAAAATGAACTGAACGCCGAAAAACCCAGAGTAGTCCTATATGTAATTTGAGAGTGTAGTGGCAAAACCGTAATTTTGAAGAAAACAAAAATGCCCAAATGAATGCAAAATCGGGCTGCTAGGTTTAAAACCCTTTTTCCACTCCATTTCTCTCATTTTTCTTGACTTCTACTTCACCCTACACCCTTTGGAAACCCTAGGAACCTAGAGAGAGGAAGGAGGAAGGGCGACCCGGATCAAAGCTCAAGATCCCCATACAAACCAAGGATTAAAGGTAGGGTTTTCTCCTATTCACTTGCATTGAGGCTGTGTGGCATGTATATATGTACGCTTGAAGCTATAAACGCTATTTTAAGTATTCTGAAACCATTCTCCTTGTAAGTGGAAATGAGAATTTATTCTTAAAAATGTGTTCGGGATTACTTAACTCCTAGTGATTCAGGTGAGTAGAAAAATACCGTGCGGGTATGATCTCTTGTATTTTCTAACTATTTTGAATTGTTTTAAGGATTGTTTGTGGATTCTAAGATGTTTTTCCAATAAATTTTGAGAGATATGGAATGATTGGTTGTGAATTGTTGGGGTTTGGTAAAATAGTTCTCCGTATGGTGATCGAGGGAATCCAGCTGGGGTTTTTATATAGTCCTGGGATTCTACTATGGTGATCACCGCCCCGATTCCGACTCATCTGTAACTCGCTTCTCGACTTCTATTCCGACTCACTGAAAATGATTTTTAGGATTTTACATAATATAGGGATTTTATGTATAACCTAGGGATTTTTACATAATACTGGGATTTTTACATAATGGGGATTATTATATATTACTGGGATTTGCATAACATGGGGGATTTACATAACATGGGGATATTAAATATTATGGGGGATTTTTACATAACCTGGGGGATTGTTATATTATGATATATGAGAGGTTCCTTATAAGGATGCTCAACCCAGCACTTATACCTCAAGAGGTTCCCTTATAAGGATGCCTCGAGAAACCCTACTATGATATACGAGGTCCCTTATAAGGATGCTCAACCTATAATTTATACTCAAGAGGTTCCTATAAGGATGCTTTTGAGAAACCCTACTATAATATATGAGAGGTTCCTTATAAGGATGCTCAACCTATACTTCCTATACTCAAGAGGTTCCTTATATGATGCTCGAGAAAACCCTACTTTACATGAGAGGTTCCTATAAGGATGCTCAACCCATACTTAATTTTGGGAGGTTCCTTATATGATGCTTGAGGAAACCCCACGTTATCTTCATGAGAGGTTCCTGCTAAGGATGTCTAACCTATACTTTATACCTAAGAGGTTCCTTATAAGGATGCTTGAGAAACCTCACTTATATATGAGAGGGGTTCCTTATGGGGAGTGACTGAGAAACCCTACTTTGATATATGATAGGGTTCCTTAAGGATGCTCAACCTATACTTATAATTAAGAGGTTCCTCATAAGGATGCTTGAGAAACCCTACTTTGATATGCGGCTATGAGGTCTTTATAAGGATGCTGAGAAACCCTACTTTGATATATGAGAGGTTCCTTATAAGGATGCTCAACCTATACTTATATCAAAGAGGTTCCTTATAAGGATGCTTGATAAACCCTACTATTCTATATGAGAGGTTCCCCATAAGGATGCCCTAACTTCACCTATACTCAAGAGGTTCCCTTTATAAGGATGTCGAGAAACCCTACTATTATGGCAAGCAGGAGTCTTATAAAGGATGCTTTTGAGAAACCCCAGTACTATTGCATAATGATGTCCTTTATAAGATGCCCAACCTCTATACTCAAGATGTTCCTTATAAGGATGCTTGAGAAACACTACTATGATGAATGAGAAGTGTATTGTAATGATGTTTAAGAAACAAAAATAACGGTTGGAAAGGGTATTTGTTGAAAATGTTTATAATTTTGTTTGACGCTGCTCGAGTGTGCTACTACTATGTTTTCCTATAAACTCAGATCTATTCAGAATGTCATGGTTTTCGCAAAAATGGTACAACTATGATATGTTATAAAAATGAGACCAACCGTTTTTCATCACTTTTCTAAACCTTTGTTGATTTGGGGAGGATTTTCCTACGAGCTTCGTGGCTCACCTCTCCCTACTTACATCCCTTTCGATTTTACCTTGAGGAGGTGGTAGGAAGAGAGGAACTCCGTGTACTGGGAGGCCCCACGAAGGAAAGTCAGATCCCAGGTCCTCTCTGAAGGAATTCACCAAGCCAAGGTGTATAGTTGTACATACGATTTTGGGCCTTAGTTTAGGATTTTTGTAATTTTCTGGATCGACATCCAGCTAAGATGTACAAGATGATATGGTATGGTGGCTTGACTTACTTTGGAAGGTTATTGTGGGTATTTCATACACGTGAATGGAAATCTTTCGGGACAAGATTGTAAATATTTTATGGATAAATAAAGCCTACCGTGGGTAATGTATTATAATTGCATTGTGTTGTGTTTCGTAGAGCTCCCGAACAAAGGAGACTCATTCGAATGTGGTTAAATTGGCGACCCTACAATTATGGATTTTATTAGTGCTCATGGTGTGAATGGTTGTTAGTATGTAATGACGCCCCCCAAAGGGGTATTTGGGGTATTGGCAAAGTTGGTATCGTGAGCCTAGGCTTAGGTCTTATGGGAGCTGAGGTTACGTACCCTTATGGAGAGAGGCTTAGTATGGTATATTGGTCGATTCCACTATGATGTCTTTTACATCAAGGAACTAAATTTGTGAATTGATGTGCAGAATGGATGGTGGACGAGGACGAGGACGCGGACGTGGACGTGGGCGTGGCAGTAAGTCAAGCAATCCACCCACCGCCACCACCTCCTTCGGCTGCCATGAACGGCATTTATCAATGTTTAAGAGAACCTTACCTCCCTAGTGCAACATCGAATAGAAACAACAACACCAAACCACCTTGATTAGGGCTCACCTTACTCAGCCCAAGTACCGCAATGGAGAAGAGAATCGGAGAATGGTTATTCTTCGAGAATTTTTAAGGCAAAGCCCACCCACTTTCCAAGGAAGCTCAAACCCCATAGATGCGGATAGGTGGATCCGCCGGGTGACAAAAGTCTTTAATGGCCTAGGAGTAGCCAAAGACTTTAAAGTAGGCTTGGCAACGTATTTATTTGATGGAGAGGCCGATCACTGGTGGGAATCAATAAAGAGAAGGAGAGACATCGCAGAATTTACTGGGGAGTGCCTGATCAAATCTTCTAAGACAAGTATTCGGAAACTGTCAGTGATGTGGATGAAGGTCGACTTCGCTCTGCGATGTGGTAGCACAACCGTGGCTGAGTACGAGAGGAGGCTTAATTGAGCTATCCCAAGCAGCGGAGTTTATCTCTACAGAGGCCAACCGGCAGCGCCGAATGTGGCCGAGGCCTACCATCCGAGAGGCTAGTAGCCTAAGATACGGTGACCACGGATACGGGGTGGATCGAGCCGCACTCGAGAGGGATATAGAGTGATAGCCACATACCAGCCATGAGGGGAGGTCCGATCCGATCAAAAGTGTAGTAGTGGAGTCTTCGTGAGGGCAGCACCTTTTATCGCGCCTAGACCCGATAAAGGACCCAGACTCCCAGCTTAGCCAGAGGGCCGGAGGTGTACTAAAGGGGGAGCGGCACGATTCACTATCCCGCTTTGTATGTGGAGGTGCAGTCAAGGTGAGAATGGCCATTGTCCAATCCATCCACCCCGCAGGAATACCTTTAATGCCAGATTCAGACAGCACTAGGGCCAATCCCCCACTCCAGCCACTACCCCAATGAAGAGGACACGGGGGCTCCCAGCCCTGTGCGATGCCATCCGGCTGAGAGTGTCTGCTGGACTCGGGCCAAAGGAAGATGTCTCCAATGAAGTTGTGGAAGGCATTGTCTTCTTATTTCAACTATGGGCCCGGAATTCTATTTTGATCCTCGTGCGACTCATTCATTTATATGCACCACATATGCTATTGATTCGGGGATTGAACTTTGAAAAACTAGAGTAGCATTAAATGCCACTTGCCTACTGGAGAACAATCGGGTACCTACAGTTTAGGCGTTGCGTGTTTCGTATTGGTGAGCACGAATTAATTGTGGACTTGATTGCTCTAGATTTAAGGGTATGATGTTATATTCGGATGGACTGGCTTCCACTTTCCGGTGAATGATGGATCGTTTTCGTATTTAATTACACTCCAGCTTAATGAGGGTAGTTTTAGCTTTATTATCAGATCGGTTCTTCCCATCCATTTCCTACCATGAGAAAATTCCTCGAAGCTAAGGCAGGAGCCACTGAGTTTCTTGGCTAGCTTGATTGAGGAGAAGGATAAAGACCCCAAGAGGGCGTGTTAGTGGTAATTCCAGATTTCGATGTTTTCCTCTGCATTTAACTACTGTGGTTACTCTCTACAAAGAGAGATTGAATCTCAAGATTGATCTCTATCCGTGAACCGAACCTATATCCATTGCCCCTTACCGTATGGCACCTTCGAGTCAAGGAGCTGAGAAAGCAATTAGACCACCTGTTGAATATCGGGTTTATCCGCCTAAGTACTCCTACCTGGGAGCCCCAGCCCTTCTCGTGAAGAAGTACGATGAAACACTTAGGTTACGCACTTTAATTACGCACGCCGAATCGGGTGACGCTGAAAGATAAAATACCTCACTCCCGGATAGATGACCTATTCGATCGCTTGAGGGTTCGGCATTACACCAAGATTGATCCGCATGCGGTACCATCAATCGCGAATCAGTGTGAGGAGGACATTCCTAAGATCGCTTTTTCTTTATTACCCAGATGGTCATTTCGAGTACACGTGAATGCCGTCGATCAATTTTCACGCTCCCGTGAAGCCATGGATTTGATGCATGTGGTATTTTAATTTATCTGACTAATTTGTTGTGTTCATCGATGACATACTAATCTATTCACTGACCTCGAGGAACATGCGAACGCCATCTCATAATTGTGCTTCGACTTTGCGGAGCATAAGTTATGCGAAGATACAAATGCGAGTTTTGGATGAAGGAGGTGAATTCTGGGCCATGTGGTGCTCGAACAAAGGTGTAGTCAAGTGACCCCGGGCAAAGATTGGAGGCGAAAGATGAAGTGGAACCACCAAAGAATGTGACTGAGGCACGTAGCTCGGGCTTAGCAGCTACCATCTGAGGCTCAGGAGGGATTCTCCAAGCTTGCAACGCCAATGACTTTACCTCACAAGAAGCGTGAGAGAAATTTTTTGTGGACTCGCAGTGTGAACTTGTTTTCACACTTTGAAGGAAATTGACAACGGCCCTCGTCCTTATTATTCAAACAAAGGAGGGAAGAATACGAAAAGACCGATGCTTCTCTACGAGGCTCGGGATGTACTTAATTGCAAAGGGGGAAGGTAGTTGCTTACGGCTCGAGCACTCAAGACTCATGAGCGTAACTACTCCCACTTTATGACTTGAACTAGTCACGTGGTTTTTGCCTTAAGTTGTGGAGGTGCTACTTATATGGGGAGAAATTCTGCCAGATTCTGACTACAAGAGCCTCTGCCATGCATTTATTCACACAAAAGACTCAGAATCTCCAAGAAGGAGGTGGGTCGAGCACTGAAGACTTCCAGGACTTTTCACCAACTATCAGTCCGAGCGCAAATGTAGGTGTATGCACTGAGCAGTAAAAGTCTCAAGGGAACCCAATTTTTCCATAAGTAAATGGAAGTTGAAGGATGCTCCTAGAGATTGATCTATGGATCGGGAAAGTGAATCTCACTATGCATATTCAATTCAGAAATTTCTCAAACTATCGCTTCAAAGAAAGGATCGTGACGTTGCAAAGCCTAAGAGACAATGAGTTGGAGGCTATAATGATTATTGAGAGGAGTGAGATGGTTGAGAATTGGGTACACCACGATGAGTTACTAGCCGGAAGGTTATGTGCACCACCATGATCGATCAGTAAAGAAGTATTAGATGAATGCCATCGCTCCAAGTTCTGACCCATCCGGAGTAAATAAAATGTATAGATAAGAAACGGCAAGATTGGTGTGCGGAATGAAAAGGGACAGCTAGATACATTTCAAAACAAAGGTGGTAGCAAACAAAAGCAAAAGATTGGAGCAATTAAACGGCCCTGAGGATTACAACCTTACCTATCCCAGAGCGAAGTGTGGACTACATCACCACGGACTTCAGATTCCGGTTTTCCCTGACCGCACGAGGGCATACGTCAGAGGGCTATTGCTGATAGACTCACCAAGTCCGCCTATTTCGGGTATGAAGACTGGTCAGGACACAAACCGACTCGAGCGCCTATATCCTGTGAGGTTACAGATCGCATGGAGTTCCACTCTATCGTGGTCGAATCGCGGATTCTGGGTTTGGCGGTGTTCGGCAAAGCTCATAAATAAGGACATGGGTACAAGTTACATTTCAAGATAAATTTTCATCCCCAAACGGATGGCCAATCCGAAAGGGTGATACAAGTTGTGGAGGACATGTTACGCACTTGCATGCTAGACTTCAAGGGAAACTGGAGTAACCATTTGCCGTTGGTAGAATTTGCGATAAATAAATGTATTTATCGTGCAAGTATCGGGATGGTACCTATGAGGCATCGTATGGAAGGCCATGTAGATCACCACATGTTGGTTGGAAGCGTGAGAGTAGCCTCTGCTCAAATAGATTGTTCGGGAAACTAAAAAGAAGATTCAACTCATCCGAGAGACGCCATGTGACGGCGCAAAGTAGATGTATATTATGATCACGATTTAAGACCCTTGGAATTTTAAGAGGATTATGTATTCCCAAGGTGTCCCCAAAAGGGAGCATAGATTTGGCAAGAAAGGAAAGAATTAAGATACATTTGACCACGTGAAGTGATCAAAGTGGTGTGCTGCCAGATCACTGCAAACTACCCGCCACTGGTGGTGGAGGGTGTAGCTGACGATTCCACGATCAATGTTGAGGAAAGGTCTATCGCATGCAACACCGGTCAGAACTTCAAAGATATAGAAGTCCAAGATGGGGTAACATATGAGGAACAACCGTGAGGACTCGAGCACTAAAGAAAAAGGTGCTTCGCAACAAAATCATCCGACTAGTGAAAGTTTGGTGGCAAATACCCAGCTTGAGTCAATACATGGGAACTGCAGAGCTAGAAATACGAGAGAAGTACCCGCATTTATTCACTACTAGAGGTAAGTTTCGGGACAAAAACTTTCAAGGGGGTGGATTGTAAACCCCCACATGCCCAAATATCAATAACTTATTCAATCGCTTTACTCATTAAATCAAAGTGATAAGAAATGATAAATATAAAAATGGTTACATAAATCATAGAAATAAAGGTATTTAGGTTAAAATAACATTAAAAATGAACTGAACGTCGAAAAACTTGGGAGTAGTCCATAGATGCACTTGAGAGTGAAAGCAAAATCAGATTTGAAGAAAAACAAAAAATGCCCAATGAACAAGAAAAATCAATGCTTAGGTTTAAAACCCTTTCCACTCCATTTCTCTCATTTTTCTTTGACTTCACTCACCCCACACCTTTGGAACCCTAGGGAACCGGTAAGAGAGGCGATAAGTGGCTAATTCGTGATCAAAGCTCAAGATCCCTATACAAACTAAGGATTAAAGGTGGGGTTCTCCCATTCACTAGCATTGAGGCTGTGGTATGTATATATGTACGCTTTAGCTATAAATGCTATTTTTTTGGGTATTCTGAACTATTCTCTTGTAAGTGGGAATGGGAGGAATTTATTCTTAAATGTGTTCTTTCGGGGATTGATTTAACTCCTAGTGATTTGTGTGAGTAGAAAAATACCGTGGGTATGATCTCTTGTATTTTCTAACTATTTCTTGAATTGTTTTATGATTGTTTGTGGATTCTTAGAAGTTTTTCCAGTAAATTTGAGACATATGGAATGATTGGTTGTGAAATTGTTGTTGGTAAAATAAATTTTATGGTATGGTGGATTGAGGGAATCCAAAATGAGATTTTTATATAGCCTTGGGATTCTAATAAGTGTGATTTACCGTCGATTCGACTCACTCTGACCTGTTTCTAACTTTGGTTCGACCACTCAAAATGATTTTCTTTATGGGATTTTACTACACATGGGGATTTTTACATAACCTAGGATTTTATATAACATGGGGATTTATATACATGGGATTATTATATATTAATGGGATTTGTTATATAATATGGGGGATTTACATATAACATGTGGGATTATTATACATTATGGGATTTTTATACAATCTGGGATTATTATATTATGATATATGAGAGGTCTCCTTACAAGGATGCTCTCAACCTATACTTATACTCAAGAGGTTCCTTATAAGGATGCTCTGAGAACCACTATGATATATGAGAGGTTCCTCATAAGGATGTTTAACCTATACTTATACTCAAGAGGTTCCTTATAAGGATGCTTCGAGAAACCCTACTATAATATATGAGAGGTTCCTTATAAGGATGCTCAACTCGACACTTATACCAAGAGGTTCCTTATAAGGATGCTCGAGAAACCCTACTTGATATAAGCAGAGGTTCCCTTATAAGGGATGCTCAACCTATACTTATACTCAAGAGGTCCCCTATAAGGATGCTCTGAAACCCTACTATTCCTATATATGAGGTTCCTTATAAGGATGTCTAACCGATACTTATACTCAAGAGGTTCCTTATAAGGATGCTCGAGAAACCCTACTATTCTATATGAGAGGGGTTCCATAAGGATGCTCAACCTATACTTATACTCAAGGAGGTTCCTTATAAGGATGCTCGAGAAACCCTACTCTGATATATGAGAGGTTCCTTAAAAGGATGCTCAACCCATACTTATACTCAAGAGGTTCCTTATAAGGATGTCGAGAAACCCTACTATTCTATATGAGGTTCCTTTATAAGGATGCTCAACCTATACTTATACCTCAAGAGGTTCCTTATAAGGATGCTTCGAGGAAACCCTACTATTCTATATGAGAGGTCCCTTATAGATGCTCAACCTATAATTTATACTCAAGAGGTTCCTTATATGATGTCGAGGAAACCCTACTATTATATACGAGAGGTTCCTTATAAGGGATGCTCAACCTATACTCAAGAGGTTCCTTATAAGGATGCTTGAGAAACACTTCATGATGAATGAGAAGTGTATTGTAAGGATGCTTAAGAAACAAAAATAACTGCTTTGAAAGGGTATTTGGAAAATGTTTATAATTTTGTTTACGCATATTGAGTGTACATTTACTTCTAAGTGCTTTCCATAAACTCTAGATCTATCTTTGTAATGTCATGGTTTCTGCAAATGGTACATCTAAGATATGTTATAAAAAAATTGACTGAATCAAGGCTTTTTCATACTTTTCTAAACCTTGTTGGATTTTGGGAGGATTTTCCTACAGAGCTTCGTGCTCACCCCCCCCCCCCCCCCTACTTACATCCCTTTTCAGATTTTACCTTTGAGGAGGTGGTAGAAGCTGAGGAACCTGCGGTTTTGGGGAGGCCCCACAAGGAAAGTCAACCTGAGGTCCCTCTGAAGTAAATTCAGCCAGGCCAAGGTAGAAGGAAGAATAAGGCGCATTTGGCCTAGTTTAGGATTTTTGTAATTTTCTGGATCGAATATCCAGCCAAGATGTACAAAAGATGATATGGTGGCTATGGTCACTACTTTTTCGAAGGTTATTGTGGTATTTACACGTGAATGGAAATCTTTCTGGGACAAGATTGTAAATATTTTATGGATAAATAGGCCCAATGGGTAATGCATTATAATTGCACAAAGTCAGTTGGTGTTTCTCCCAACAAAGTATATCGCCTGGACGCGTGTTAAATTAAGGGACCCCTACAATTATGATCATTAGTGCCTTGCAGAATGGTTGTTAGTATGTAATGACGTCCCAGGGGGTATTTGGGGCATTACACTTCCAAAAGGAGAAATGGAATACCTATGGGTGCACAATTATGTGTGATGGATGGACCAACCCCATGAAATTGAACATCATTAATTTGCCAGATATTCTAAAGGGAAGTATAATATTCTCAAGTTTACTGATGCATCCGACATCAAAGACAACAACACATTTGGCTATTGTCAATGGGGCTGAACAAGGAAGCTTGGTGAAACAAATGTTGTGCAAATTGTTACGCATAATGGATTAGATTGTAAAAGGGAAGTTGCTAATAAAGAAGACAATTTATATCGACATCATGCACAAATACATTACATTGACTTTATGTTTGAAGACATTGGTAAAAGATCTATTGTTTTGAATTGATTAATATAATACAAAAAATCACCAACTTCATCTATAACTGCAATGTTGGTCATAAAACGAAAGGTCTATGTGGAGATATCAGGTGTCCTGGGGCACAGATTTGCATGGCAAATTACATTGCTCCTAGAAAGCCTCCAAAAGAAGGCTGATTTGAAGAAGATATTTATTATGATGAATGAGCTTTTCACAAGGTGTAGTCGATCAACCATTAGATACGAGGTTGAAATACCCGTTTGATCATACACATTAGAGGTCTCGCTAAAGGTTAATCTATGAGGTGTTATATGAAATTTCAGATTGTTGATTCCAAGTCAGTCCTAACAATGCCATTTGTGTCATGCCTCATCCCTGCCCGACCGACATGGATTCAACCAAGTCCGGCGTGAGACTATCTATACTATACATTATACTCATCGTTTATATCTCATCAGATCGACTCATTGACTCAAGGTTTCTTTCTCGTGAGTCAGACTAGACTCTATCGTGCACAAACAATTTCGCGACAACAAAAAATCATTTGTACATATATTAAAGAACTACTATCGGAGTGGTGTCCATCACAAATCTATACACATATACAAGTATCCTTTACTTGTATCATTAAGCAATTTTTACTATTACAAAACTTCGTAGATCGCGAAGGTGCAAGCCGATGAGCACCTATCTCTGAGCCTACCGCTGGTCGATGTGGAATGTCCTGGCTCCCTATCCTTGTCTTCGCTTCAGATCATAATGGATTGAACACCCATGCCAAGCTTTTTACGCTTTAGTGGGAATACAAGCAATGGACAACCACCAATGGCGATCACATGTTTAGTACATATGCATTATATATATCTAAACATATTTCTATAACTTTAATTTTTGTCATCTTATATACCTTATCGTATGTCAAATCCTTTTTCTATTACATGTTCTATATCTTTTGGTATATCCTTTACTTATACTTTTATTATATTCCTATTTTTACTTCATATATTCCTATATCATGTCTCTAGTTCATGTCTTTTTCATCTTTCTTGCCTTCTATGTCTTTTATTGCATTCTTTGTACTATTTACGTATATCATATCATTCCTTATCTATCACAAATACTTTCTGTTTATATCAAGATACTGATCTATATTTCATCTTATTTCTTGTATCATGCTCCTTGCAAGTTTCCTATGCTTTCTAGCCGCCCTCAGAGATACTTTCATATAACCAATCTTATACTATCCCCGCATCACGTTTATCTACATTCTATACTTTCATATAATCGCTCTTTCATATGTCTTTTTACCTCGTCTCTAGTCTTTTTTGGCGTTGTAAGTCGCCCTATTCTATGTCTTCGCATATAAGTTATATCTATACTTTCATACATACATATTCATACTCTGTACTATCGCGCATATCCATATCTCTCATCTATCATATACCTTTATGCTTCGTGATACTTTCATTACTTTTCTGTTCATATACTTATTTCATATCAATTTATACCAGTATCACTTGTTCTTTGTAATTGTTCAGATTTCATCGCATAGCAAGGTTATGCTTCTCATATCAAAGTCACATCTCTATACATTGGTTTCTTTGGTTCTCATGTCCGCAAATACCTTAGAGCGGATAATGAAACTATGTGCACTGGCTGCGCCTATCACCGCACGGTGCGTGCTGATCTCGGTCCTCCACACCGAAGGTATCATCACCGCACGCACGCTGACTCATGTCATATGCCATCGCGACCAAGGTACTATCACCGCACGAGGCAAAGATCTCCGCTATATGCTATCGTGACTAAGGGGTAATGCATTACCAGAGCGCAAAGTGATCTCTCTGCCTATCAGGTGACTCGCGGGCCACCGATCCAAACGGATCTATCATCGACTCACAAAACGGGCCTCAATATCCGCCTTAGCGAAATATGTCAAGAACTATATCTTCCCCTATAGGCTTCATCTATCCTCTACTTCCAGGTCCTAAGTGCATAATCACTTATTACATTTTCTCGTATTATTATCTCATAAGCACACAACTATTGTTATCATAATTGCTATGCATATATACTATCATTACTTTACTCTCGTATTAGTTCTCATATCTCGTATTTCTTATATTACTTGCCTTCATATATCTCTATACATATATTCATATCTTTATCTATCATTTAGCTTTGTCTATCATATATCATGAATGCATCTATGCACTCTTGTATTCATATTCATATAGCTTTATATTCATATCTCTTATATCATTTAAGTATTCATGCTCAAGGTTCCCATCTATTCATATACTTCTATATTTCATCATATAAGTGCCTACTTATTCATATTCATATCGTATACGCCTTATATTCATATACTTTCCATATTACTTACTCTGTCATGTCTCGACTTATGTCTCCATTTGGCTCCCTTGTAATTCAATACTTATTCCTAGTATGCTTTGTCATCTTTGGTTTATCTATATATCGTTCTTATCATTTATACATTTCATCATGTGTTCCTAGCATGTCAGATCTTATTCCTTTTCGGTATGTCTATCATATAGCCAAGTATCATATAATCCTATATCTATATCATTTACGATTCATCATTTCAGTACTTTAGACTATCATATCTTATGACATATCCTATATTCATATCATTCATGTCTTATGAACATATCTATACATATTGTGATTTCTATATTTTCCTTGTTTCATGGCTATTACATATAGCACTTCATTTACTTATGAAGTATGATGTCTATGAGATCACACCTCATTCATATATTCTCATTCCTTTATGAATCTAGTTTACTTAGGAATTGGAATCAATCCAATCGGATCATCTAAAATAAAGTTATGGCATTTTCATGCCAACTAGTCATTTTACCGATTTTTCTAGGAACAGTTTGTATTACTTCTATTTTTCTGGGGTCTCACTTCATATTTGGACACTCATGTCCTCATACTCATTTAAAGCTAAGGTGCTAAGGGTTTTATTCTAACTTAATCACCCACCTGAGCAATCGGAACTCAAGTTACGCCTGAAATAACTGACTTCTATGTTCAACATCAAACCAGAATTTGGTTTACATGGTCCTACTTCGAGTGGATTTTTGGCCACTTTAAAGTCATAATTTGACGATGTCTATTTCATATGGATGGTTCTTCTGAAGTCTATTTTAATTGGCCACTTTGAACTACTCAAATCGACAAGAACTGAGCAAGTTACGGCCAAAATAATAAAACTGGTCAAAACTGGAAAACTGTATCAGTATTGTACCGGTATTACGTCTAACATGTACTGCACATAGCCAAAATGACTGTAACACAAGATGTACCGTACATGTTCGTTGTACTGTACATGTCAATTCAAATTCCCAAAATGTGTGTTTTTCTCCCATTTTTCCATATTTTTGATCCCCAAATCAACTCTATACTTTATATACACCTTAAGACCACTTCAAATTCATCTTATGATCTATTTTCTACTCAATTTATCATTCAACTTTCTCTTGTCTCAAATAATTTACTGCGAATTACTAAAACTATTTTAATATGGGTCTTAACCATACATAAGCTAAACCTTAAGGATTTGTTAGGTTTATTCTAAACCCTAACTCAATTGCTTGTCATTAACCATGAATCCACCCTCAAAGGGAGGATTTCCTACTTTTCTTGTGGATTTAGAGTTTTTACCAACCTTAATTTCATTATATCTTTGGTTAGGATGAAATCCTAACAAACCCTAGGTTTGGAACTCCTAAACTTTTCTTGAATGCCATACAAACTCCATATGATCTATACCAAGATTTTAGTCTCACACCTTTTGCTCCTCCATCTCTCTCTTCCTCTCTTCTCTTCTCTTCTCTTCCCTCTTCCTTCCTTCTTCTCTTCTCTCTCCTTCTCTTCTCTCCCTCTCACGGGGTTCTCCCCTCAAAATGAGACTCACTTTTTGGTCTTATCTCATGTTTGTTAAGGCTGTTTGGCCAAGTAAAAAAACCTCATTTTTTGACTTTAACTTTCTTGGCAATTGCATTTTAACCTCTTTATTCTCTTCTATTTCTATTCCACAATTTTCTATTTGCCTTATTCCTATAACTTATTAAATTTCTATTTTGCATCCAATCTATTCATTTTATGACAATTAAATCCTTACAGAAATGACTAATTTACTCCTTGGCTCCATTATTAATTCGGTCTCTTATTTTATTTCAAAAATTTCCATTTAGCTTTTTAATATACTCCTAAACAAGTCCAAAACTGCTAGGTATATTTTTGATGTTATAATTTGTGTATGAGTTGATTTGGGCAAAACAAAATTTACATCAACCAAATGCCACAAAGATTAGGTCAAACTATTACAGCAAATCAATGGGATAGAACCCCAAGTATTCTTCACACAAACAGTAACTACAATATCATAATCACATTTAATGCATACTATCTTCCTTTTATCACATACTAATTAGTAAATCACTTTTGTAGTATATTATTTGAATCCAAGATTTAATATAGACTGAGTTAGTAGTGTAACTCGAGCTACCTTAACTGTCACAAAGCATTTGAGATTATCTTCTACTACTACGGCCTTCCTGTAATTTTGGTAGTGCGAGGTACATCAATAGGTTACAATTCTAATTAATTCTGATTCAATCTTATTTGTCACACTTATACATATATTGATTTGATAAGTACATTTTGAATTCATAAATTTTATATTGATTCGAGATGAAAAGAGGATCTTGATCGAGCAACAATAGTCTCCATAGATTTAATGGTTCTAGTTAGTGTTATTTCTCATTAAAACATTAAAAGCAAAGTCTATTAGCCATGTTATTATTAGATTTTGAATGTTAGCTATTTTATTTATACTGAACGAGGTTTATGTATGGAAACCACTCCCACATTAAGGAATTCAAATTCTTGGCGTTCTTTTCTCAAACTCGTATATTTTTCAAAGATATGAGAAAAAATTTATACATTTGCTCTAATACATACAAAACAATAAGAAATTGGGCTTTTAACCTATACTCCAACAATTAGTTTTTTGTTACTATACATGAAACTAAATATACGTGAAGAAAGTAGAGACTGATAGTTATTAAAAGAATTACATTGATTTACTCCGACATTTTAGCCGAATTTAGTGAAGGTTAAGATAATCAATTATTCTAATGGGCATTTCCATTTTGGATGATGAAGATGGAAATCTTGATCCATCAATTGCCGCATATGTTCGAAATGGTGTTGATATTTGAAAGTAATGTTTTATCCGAAGAAGTTTATAGTGAAAGTTTCAACAATAAGAAACGAGACTCATTTCAACCACTATTACTCACCCTTTGATTAAAGGTTGAACATAGTAGTAGCATCTAGTTTCCTGTTGATACTTTACCATAAAAGTTATGATGGCTCAAGAGGAGAGGTGTGGACCAATGATGGTAGTGGATAACGGTTCATATGATATTCCGCATTGACAACAAAGTTAATATCCATCGTCAATTCACTAGTGAAGCTTCGATTTCGCACATGCTACACAAGATGAAGACCACGAGTCTAAGCTGGTCTAGGTATTGGAGCCATTGGAAATCCATATAAAGGCTTACAACGGCGATGACACAACACAAATGAGGATTCATTTCTGGCTAGTTTTGAGTCCATGAGCATTGTCACTCAATACAGTGATTCATCCAATGACACCAACATTTTCCTCCTCACACAATGAGCGTGGTCATCATTCTTCGAATCCTTCGGCTCCATTGATGAAGAATATGGAATGAAAAAACTATCCCCTATGCTGAACAAATGTCATTCCACATTCCATATCAAATGTAATGTTGATTTCTAAATGAAAGTATGTGGGTAACCCCAAATTCTATCCATGGAGAGGTCAGGTACAAGTCAAGATATATATTCATGATATGTTCGATCCTATAATCAATATTATCTAACACCATGTCTGGTATGAGTCATTGTCTTCTACCAAGTATTTCACAGAATTTCAAAGTATTTTTGTTAATTTACGATATATCGATATTCATGTAAAATATCCAATTGCTATATCTTTTGATATGTTCGGAGAGAGTATCCATAAAATCCAAGTAATCGTATATCCGTTTAAACTAATATTTCCAACCTTGTATACAAGATACCATCAAAACTATATAAAAGAAGAATTTCAAATAAAGTCATGAAACTTACTTAGATAGGCAAATACTGGCCGAGTCGCCTCCTGCCGAAATCGCCTCCAAAGTCTTAATCGCCTCCAAAGATTGCCCTCGAGCTTCAAGATTTGTCTCAAGGCCCTCTTACTTTAAAAAACTTAAACTTGAGACTACTTAGCCTCCCAATCACGTGGGAAGAGACCCATGGTCTCATTAAAAAAACTTAAGGACTAATATGGCCTAAATTTAAAATTGAAAATGAATTTTAAAACGAACATTTGAGAATTTGAATTTTGAACTGACACAATCGTATTTTAAAATTTAAAATCGAAATTTAGAACTTGAATTTTTGAAATTGGGATTTGAATAAAATTAAAGGTGGGGAGATGGTTAATATGTTATGAAAAAAATAAATTGAATTCTATTAAACAAAAAAAAACGCCAACAACCAATTTAATTAAATAAAACAAAAAGCTTATAATATTTATAAGGAAAATGAAATGAAAAGACTATAAATTAAAATGATTTATTAAAGTCAATAATAAATTAAATATATATATACAAGATAGTTAATTAAAAATAACTAAAAGAAGAATTTCAAAGAAAGTCAAGGAAACTTACTTGGTAGATGTGCAGCTCCCTCGAATCGAGTCGCCACACCCCAAAATCGGGGTCCCAGCTTGACTAACCAACCCGTGAAATACTTCAAGTACCGTAGTAAAATGTATACCTGCTTTGATAACACCGTGGGATACCGATTAACTTGATACCACATCATTATGTCACATTTACCTAGATCCGTTTATCTATATCTAAGTTAAAAATATGTGGGAATTACCTTTAAAATACTCCATAAGAGTTTGATCAATGACCTCTGTACTATTATTACATACCAGAACTAGATTGTTCCCAAGGTTTTACAAAAGATTTATCAAAGCCATCCGCTTTCTTCACAATTTCGTGACGCCCCAAATCTGGTGTCCATGGGACAACCCACTTAACCCGCTGGAATACTCGCAGAGATGCCGAGTAAGAACTCGACACCACTATGAGTGCACCAGAGTCTCCTTTATACGGAGCTCTACCCAAATACAAACCTATCCCAAATGTACTTCAATATGGCAACATTGTATCCAAATGCGAGTAAAATAATGGCCACTGGGGTCTCCTACATCAATACTCACAACATAAATATCCCAACCAAGATACATTTGATTCAAGAGTTACTATGATCACTTCTTATCAAACATATATTAAAATCTACAATTCTAATACATGTTATAATTAAAACTTTAAAGGTTGACAACCCGCTTCAAAACGGCCCTAAGATGGTTCGGCCTCCTCGAACGTCCTCAGACTGGGGGCCAATATTCTCTCGACAGGTGAGCAATCACCTCCGTCATCAACAGAGGAGACAGAGTGCATCTGTCAACACTCCACAAAGTCAGAGCACATGTAATGCCTAGTAGAAAGTGGAATTACCCTAAATGGGTTACTCCCCACCTGGCGCATGCAATGATCCAATGTAAAATACACACACTTATATATAGATACGTGATCCTACTTGAATGTCTAATGCCCATCCCATGTCTCGAGTCCTCACCGACACTCTTCACACTGGGCCTAAGCCATGTATGAGAAAAACACCATTTTCAAAACAAACTTATCATTTCAAATACACTACCGAATGTCGGTAAAAATATGGGACTACCCTCCAAGGCAAATGTGTTGGAGAACTTCCCGAAAAAGTCATGGTTCTCATCCGAAATGATCTGTTGGACCGTCTCCCAACCCCATTCTCCGGAAAATCATCTTGTGAAATTCCTTTCGCAACCATGTTCGTTTTTCGTAGTAATCACGCCATGCACTACACCTAATTTCTATAGCTACTCAAGCAGTATACGAATACGCTTATGCCATTTCAACACAATTTATACAAATATATCAATTATGCATATTCTCAAATTTATAATCACACCACATGTAAATTTTAACTTTGATCAACCAACTCCCCAAATTAGCTCACTTGAGCAATTCACAATATCATCTCCAATGACCTACAAGCACAATTATATTTTATATAATTATGTCATTGTGTTAACACATTAGAATCATGTATTAACCTATCTATTTCCACACAACTCAAGCCATTCATTTCTACAATTCAAGCACAACATATGGACGATTTTGTCCAATCTACATAACTCTGTGACTAATTTTAATAAATCCAAAACCCAAAGAAAGGGTCAGTCTGATGGGCGCCTAATTGGCCCAACCTCGTTTCCACTTTGAGAACCCAAATTCCATGCCCATCTCCGGTCTTCTACTCACCAAAACACAATTTATTGAATAATTTCCAACACAATCAGCCCAAACAATCAGGACTCCATTCAAATGAGTCTAAAATTAATACCTTGCCCCAAGTTTCAAGACCGATCAAACGGTCCCCACGACCTCAATCATCACCCAACCATCAACAAAGTACTCTAAACAAGAGGTAAAGCAAGTAGAGCAACCCCTACCTCACTGGGAGTTTGCTCTAAACTTCCCAAACAAGCTTACCCACGCGTAGTCCCCGCCTGAGTAAAACCAACTTTCCTTCGTCTCGAAGAAACTTAAATCTACCCGATCGACCAGATCTTGTAGAGAAGCGAGCACCTTCTCTCAAAAATGAAAAATTTTGCTACTCGCCTTCTTGCCCAGCAGATAATCGCCACGTTTGAAGCCTAAATTTGGGAAGATGATATTGTTCTATCATTTGTCCTATTCTCATTAAGAATTCAAAAAAATGCTAACCATGTCCCTAAAATCTCTGGATTTTGACCTTTCTACCCAATGGCATCATGCTATGTGTTCACGTGGGTCCCACCTGAACTCGTTGATTGAGCTGTAGGCTGACACGGCACACTGCGGTGCCACTTAAATGCACTAAGTGTCCCGCCCGACGCCGTTTCTCGAAAAACGCTGGGCAAATTCAACACTATCTCACCACGAAATCGACGTGGTAGCTTAGATTTCCTCGCGAGACGACCTAACCTCCAGTTCGTTTGGCCATCCGAGATCTAGAAAATCTTTGATTTTTAATTAAATTACGATTTTGCCATTTTTCGAGAGAAATTAGATTTTCTGGTTTCACATTCTCCTCCTTAAAAAGAATTTCATCCCGAAATCCCACGCATACGCATCCAACCACGTGCATATAACCTCACCTAACTCCAAGATCGTGTCTGCATGACACCGGGCTAAGGTCCCAATTATCGATAACTCGATGGTCGGGTTAACTCATCCATTTAAGAATGACATCACACTTAATATGTCTACCACCCTAAGATCCATCGTGGAGTATAATCATTGAGATCCCCTAGACTCACGATCTCGACACATCCGATCAACTCTCACCTCTACATCCCAGTGGAAGAATTTCTCATCATCTCTAAAGGCCTCAACCTCTAAGCCCAAACCTATTCAAGCACAAGATGCATTAATTAACGAATACGACAGATCCAATTCAAACGCTACCTAGTCAACAAGCGCGAGAAACGTGATCGAGATCCAGCTAATCTATGCTCATTTCGTACTATGAGACTCTACCTCCTCGTATTAATCTCGCCTCATATGCCCAAGTCAAGTGCATCGAACACGCCATTCATTTAGCCCGATCCGAACTCACCAGAACCTGCGGGTCGACTCGACCACGCCCGACTCGCCTATGTGGACCCATATGGCGCAGCACTAGCCGTGTGGCACCCCCTCAGACTGACACCGGTCTCATGACCCATACTAGGGGGTAGAGGAACAAACTGTCCCTTCGCCTCTATCGCCGACCGGGATCATACATCCCAAAACCCTAGGATCCCTGTCTCTGGGGGCAATCCCTCATCATATGTCTAGGCTGCTAGCAATGGTAGCACACCATCCGCCGTCCCGACCGCAACCCTAACTCGTCTTCACCGGCTGATCGGACCGAGGTGTCCCATAACCTTAGGATTCCCGCCTCTGACAATACTGGTCGGAAGTGTCCAGGTCAAGAAGCGTAAACAACACACTATCCGCCCCGCTTTAACTAAATGTCCTATCCGACACTGGTCCTCGATGGACTTTTACCGTCCCAGATATCCTGCGAAACAAAGTCTTCGCTTCTTTCCGTCGAAGAAGATGGATCTTCCTTCCTCTGGGCATTCACACTCATATCTCTGGATGCCTCGGGAGGTCATCTGCCTCTCCCCTCCTTGCCTAATGGAGGCGATGTGCTTATGCGCTGTAGGTCGCTTTGACCTGGGCTGCCTACTATTGCACATGTCCTGTGGCAATAGCGACAACTACAACCCTACTGGGCCAAGAAAGACTCGTCGGTCAAAAGCCAAGGAAGTTCGACCAGCACTCGGGTACCCACCCTCTTACATCCTGTTCTAATTAGCCATCTACACATGTCAAAATGGCAAGTTAATTCTAATACAAGATTCTGCCGCTTAAATTACGTACCTTCGGTGACACTATTCATATTCGTAAAATATTTTATATACCATGTCCTTGCATTTATAGGTAATGCAAGACATAATTTCATTTTATTAAATCGTAATCAACATCAAAATTTTATTTTAGAAAATTTTATTTTAAAAGATTTTATTTCATTTGATTTGATTTGATTTTATTATTATTATTATTATTTTTTCATCATTTTTTTTATTCTAGCTAATGGAAATCACTCAAAAAATAAAAAAATTTCATTTCCTTTCAAGAACCAAATAAATTTATTAAAATTTATTTTATTTTTCAAATTTTACACATCAGAACCTTAGAAAAAAAAAATTTCAAGTATCATTTTTTTTTCTACCTTCCTAATGATATATATATATATATATAGCATATATATATATATATATATATATATATATATATATATATATATATACATATATATATATATATATATATATTACACCCAAATAAATTTATTAAAATTTATTTTATTCATTTTTCTTTAGTTTATTACTAATCAGAAAAACTTTGTAAAATATTTCTTCATCAATACTTTTTTCATTTAATTACACCATTTTGTCCAAAATTTCAACCTCCTGTTCTCACACTAACCCTAGTGTTCACATTTTATATATATATATATATATATATATATATATATATATATATATATATATATATATATATATATATATATATGTTTTTTTTTTCCTATGTGCTATTTACCTAAGTACATACTTCACATAATATATACAATCTATGTTATGTACACCATTCAGCATACATTCACAACAATCAACATGTTATACACCTAATCACACATAAAACATGCAGCTGCATGCAAAGTGTCTAGTCCCGTCTCGTGATTTCTGTAATCACTTACCCAAACACTAACATCGAGCCACCATGGTGATGTTCCTACACCTTTCTACCATGGCCTAAGCCTAAGTCCCCCAAGCCCCAGTAATCGTTTTACCCAATCCTATTGATACTAAGCTCTAGGCATTTATAAACTCAGCTCTAATACCAAACGTTCCCAGATCGTGACTAAACTATGATACCAAACCCGAGCCCCTAGGTATTCGCAGATACCTAAGCTCATACCATTTTGTGACGCCCAACCGGGTGTCCAAGTGACAACCCGTCAACCCACCTGACAATACTCGTGGATGCTGCAACCCGACACAACTCACGGTAACCCAGTCCCTCGTACCGTGAGCTCTACCCAAATACAAAACCTGGCCCCAAACATTTCCACACACACACAGGTCCAAAATGCGAGTAAAATACGCTCATGGCCCCCGTGCATCAATACTACAATAGAAATATCCTGGCAACTAAATATATTACTTGGTCTAAGAGTTACTACATCATTTACTTCAAACATATATTAAATCTACAATTTACTACATGTTATACCAAACTTCAAAGCCACAACCCGCTTTCTTTCAAAATCGGGCCTCTTAAGATGAGCCATCTTCTCAACTACCCTTCTGTACCAAATAATATTCCTTCGACAGGGTGAGCTAATGCCTAGCAGTGGAATTACCCTAAATGGGTTACTTCCCCAACGGCGTGATATGCATGATCCAACGAAATATTACACCTGGCAAATACGTGATCCTACTTTGAATGTCTAAATGCCCATTCCCACATGTCTCAAGTCCCTCACCGACTCTTCACACTTGCCTAAGCCATGTATGAGAAAACACAATTTTAAAACAAAACTTATCGCTCTTTAAAAATACACTATCGAATACCTATGAAAAATACTGACTAATTTCTCCTCGAGGCTTAAGTGTTGAGTAATCTCCACGTACTATGGTCCTCATCCGAATGATCCTGGACTGCCTCCCAACCCCATTCTCCTAAAATCATCTTCGGTGAAATTCCTTTAGCAACTATGTTCGCTTTTCGAAAATTCACAGGCCATGCATCACACCTAATTTCTAAGTTACCTAAAGGTATACGACATGCATTATGCCATTTCAAATACAATTTATATAAATATATCAATTATGCATATTTCAAATTTACAATCACACTACATGTAATTCTCGAATCCCTTGATCAACCACACCCCAAATTAGCCTACTGAGCAATCTACAATATCATCTCCATCGGCCTACAAACACATACCATATTTTATATAATTATGTCATTGTGTTACCACATTATAATCATGTATTAACCTATCTATTTCCTTACACACAACTCATGCCATTCTTATTTCTTTGGCACCAAGAACACAACACATTGACGATTTTTTGCCTAATTAGTAACAACACGGACTCGATTTTAATAACTTAAATCACTAGTTGGGTCAGTCTATGGGCGTACCCCACTCGCCCAACCTCGTTTCCACTTTGAGAACCCGAATTCCATGCCCATCTCCTTGCCTTCTTCTACCTACCAAAACACAATTTATTGAATAAGTTCCAATGCATCAGCCTAAATGTACTGTGTGGATCATTCCAAATGAGTCTAAAATTTAACACCCGGTCCTGCCTGGATCGATCAACTACTCGCTACCAATCATACTCGTAACCATCAACAAAGTACTTAAACAAGAGTAAAGCAAGAGATAAAACTCTACCCATGGAGTTTGTCTAAATTCCCAAAACTGTGCCCATGCGTAGTCCTCACCTCAGAGCAACTCTTCGCCCGAAGAAACCATGGTCCGACGATCGATCTGCAGAGAAGGAGCACCTTCTCTCTCAAAATGAAAAAATCATGCATCGCCTTGCCCCAAAGACACCGCCGTTTTTGCGGTTTCAAATCAAAGATGATATTCGTTCACGCTTGTCCTATTCTCATTAAGAATTCAAAAATGCCATCCATGTCCCTAAAATCTGGATTTTGACTCTTCTACCCAACGGCATCATGCCATGTGTTCACGCGGTCCCACCTCGAGCCTGTTGATCGAGTCGAGCTTCGACACGCGGGCACACTCCGTGTGCCACCTAACGCGCCGCGTCCTTCGCCCCGACGCTTGTTTCGAATGTAAATTCGACCGTCTTAATTCACTGAACGGGACACGCGGGTGGGGCGGAGAGGTTCTACGGTAGATCATTCCACCTGAAGTTCGTTTTGTCATCTGAGATCTAGAAAAATTTCGGATTTTTACCGAAATTACGATTTTGCCATTTTTCGAGAAATTAGATTTTCGAGGTTTCACACTTTGGACTCTAATGAGCTCGGCCCACCCGTACATGTCCCAGACTTGAAATGTTATCCAGATAGGTGAGCCACGCCAAGTAGAGAATAATTCCTACGAGGCTACTCACTAAATGCATGCAATGGTCATGTTCCACACTCACATTTCAGTCATCACAATTCCAAACAAGATTATGCAATCTTAGGTTGGATCCCTACATGTCATGCCAAGAAATGAGATGAGACTCACCCATGTACTATGTCCCAAGCCATTACCGACTCTAACATTTTTCGAATCCTTACCGACCCACCACTCCAATGCGGATGCCAATGTGTGATAAAATCCATCATTTGTGGATTACATCCAACATCATTTTACAAAACACCATTTGTTTTCAAACCAAAAGCTTTTGGATGTTAAAACTCAATGATCATTTATATATAAACCACGGTCTTTGTGGGTAGAGAATTTTCTGGTCCCACCTTCACAGTTTTTGCACACCTTCCAACATTTTCACGCTTTCACTCACGAGGATCATGTAAACTACACCATCGTTCCTTTCACCCGAGGGGGTATCTATCTCCCCGCTTGCTATTACCCATTACATATTTTCTTTTACATTTACAATCATATGGCTCCCCAGTGGACGTCAGGTCCAACATACCGGCACACCTATCAATCACCAAGTATGACGATTGATCACAACCATGCACTCACACCAATGAAATGCAATGTGTCCCATGCATATGCAATGTAATGCAATTTTGGTCATATTGTTATATCAGCGCCACATGTATAATAAATGCTACATGGATAACATAACTACAATTCAATTAACCGTGTCATGGACTAATCACATCACTCTGCATATGACTCCATAACGCATTTCCATTCATGTCAATATATTATTTATGCATATGTCAACATCAATACAATAACACGTTTCATTCCATGTTTAAGCAACGACACAACTTCAAGCTACAATGACCATTTGCACATACAAATTCATCAATCAACACAACTAAGTATCAGAGCACTGTGCAATAATCAAATTTTCTTAAAATACGTGGAGCACCAAATGCTTCTAGAGTCAAAGATCTCCCATGTGAGTCCAAGAACGTGCGACCGTAGGTTTGTGACAAGAAAGATATGGTGGTTTAAAGTTTGAGGTTTGAAGGTGTGTGAAGCATGCACTGTGCTAAACCTATGCAACATGACTGAGGGTCGCACTCGAAGCTCAACATGTAATAATATACAGAGAAATTCCTTACACCTCCAAGACACTTACTCAATCTAAACCATCCCAAACAACCCTTTCCATCGACCACAATATCCTCCCAATGAAGGCTACAAAACATGCCACAAACACTAAGACAAAACATGCCATAACCATATGACAAAACATGCCATAAACATGGCATAAAACCATCCCACTGACCCATCCTGCAAAATCACCTCAAAAGTAGGAACAAACCAAAGTAGGAAAAAATCTCTACCTCAAACATATTAGAAAATAGAAGCCTCAAAACACTCCTAACTCCGAATCTTGAATTCCCAAATCTCCTTCTCAGATCTCTGAAATCCCTCTTTTTCCTGCACTCTATGAGTAGCCCCCGTCGAGGCAAAGAACTTTAACTCGGGCCCAACACTCCTCGACCGATCAGAAACCCCGCATGGAATCACCGAAGAAAATCGTGGCTTCTCTCCTCTCTCTCTCTCTCTCTCTCTCTAACGTTTCAAAAAATCAGTAAATAGGAGATATTTCTCCCAAAATATCTCTTGTCCCTTTTTATACTTCTAACACGTGGCTCACGTCACGCCACATGTCCTTGTTCCGGTCCGTTTTTGCCTCGAAACAATTTATTTCGTCCCAGTTCAAATTCAAATGATCTCATATGAACTTTCTTTAAACTATTACCCAACTTTCAAAATTTTCTTAAAATCTCAGTTGCTCTCTTACCAAAAATTGCTATGTTCCAAAACGCAGAAAATTCCAAACTGCCTCTAATCCGACGTAAATTGCCTAGGTAACTAGATTTCGCAAGACGAATCCAATGTGTTAGCGTCCATTTCGTCATTCGAGATCTGAAAATTTTCATATCTACTGGGTTTTTACATTCTTCCCCTTAAAAGAATTTCGGGCCCCGAAATTCACACATACATACATAACACATACAATCCTGCATATGCAAGGAAGTCATTTCTAATATCTCGATTAAAAACATACTCCTTCCTCCTTGAAATAAGAAAGGATAATTAGCACATAGTGTTTTCGCATTCCTAGGTCAGCTCTCTCCACTCCCTGTCGCCACAACACCTCACTAGCCTTATGGTCTGCCGCAAAACTCCGATCCCGACTATCCATGATATACCGATCCCTCCTCGAAGGTCCTGACCAGACAACACCAACTTGGCCTAATCCACTACATGAGTCGATCCAGCGTAATTTCCGCAGTACGCGAGACATGCCGGAATACCTCATAAACACATGAGCGTTTTGGCAAAGAATGCCAACCCAGAAGCAATCATACCCACCCCGTCGAGTATCTCAAAAGGTCCTATATACCCTCTAATTCTTACCATACCTTTCCCACTTGTCGAACCCGCCACCCTCTCTTGCATCACCTTCCAAGAAGACATGATCCTTCACTTCCCTACACTTTAGAGGTACGTCTCTGTATACTCAGCCGATAATCCATTGTCGGCAAATTCCACTCAAGGGTAATGCTCTTCCCAAACAATCTTAGATCTGTGTGACGATGCTCGCAGTACGTCCCTCTACCTTTGATCGGGGCTAGTAGCCCCAAAGTGTTCCCCATCTCAGATGACCTATCCTGCATTGGCCTTGGATAGTTTTTAACCCGCTCTCAAACCCTTGCTCGAGTAGAAGTCCTCTATTTCTTTCCCCGAGCCAGAAGCAAGAGAGTCGACTCTCCTTTCTTTATCACTAAAGACCCACATCCCGCATTCTTGTGCCTTATCCACTTCCCTCTCACGCCATAGTCAGTTCCCCAACCATCGAGTCCAAATGTCCCACACCTTACCCCTGATGGACACCCAAACCATCCTCAAACTTTCTCATACTTTGACCATGTCCGTGGCCACAATCACTTCCAAAACAGTTAATCTCTATTAATCAGCCTACGATTCACTAATCACACAGTCTCTTGTTTCAACTCTAGGAACTCCCAAGCTTTTGTATGTCCCGCAGGCACCAGTAAATGATGTACCAAGGAAGAGTTCACACAAATTCTTCCATTCCATTGCCTCCAAGTTCTTGAGTATTCACCTAATCCTCCACACTTAGGATTCACCTCATTAGAATAAATACTTTATCCGAGTGGCATCTGGTGTAATCTTCATAGCCTCCAAAATCTTTCCATCATTGGAACAAATGGTCAGCTTCCATCAGTCCCTTTATCCTCAAGGCTCAAGGATGATGTGCCTTTGAACTCGGGAGGTTACTCGACCACTCGACCTATGATTGCATCTAGCTCGCGGTAATAAATAAGGTGCACAACACTCAACGCACAGATAAACACGCCAGCCAATAGCCTCTATGAAGCCTTATCGTCAAAGTCTTGAACTCTAGAGGTTACTCGACCCACCCTGGCCTATGATTGCACTAGCCGCGCGGCCGCTGGCGGTGCACAACACCACCCGCAATAAGAGGGCGGGGCCGCAAGACTAATAGCCTCTATGAAGCCTTATTGGTCAAAGCCCTGCGCGGTTGGCCGCTTCGCCCATCGCCTCTACGTCCTCTTCCTTGACTCGACATCTACACATGTCAAATAGCAAATTGAGATTCCTTTCCGCCTAACTAGTAGTGCATGCCAACTACTAATAGACATCAATAATATGAACCATCCATTCGTTCTTTTGTATCCCAAGGTTATGTCTCTTTTCCCATATACAATTTACTATGGATATAATTCATAAATATTAAAGCAATTAGTCATGTAACATGAACATGAACACACAATGTATGCAATGGTTCAAACGACATGTCTGGTCAACCCAAGTAATCATATTACCTATGTTCATGCACCAAATTGTGGACGAAACTCAATGAATCGGTAATGACCTAGACCTATATCCATTAAGCTCTAGGTATTCGATACTCAAGCTCATCCATGTTGTGACACCCCAAAACTGGGTCCCGCATCACAACTCCGTCAACCTACAAACACATGTGGCATTATCTAGGTAATTGTATACCCAAGCTTTGATACTAAACTCGGTATCAAACACCTGTCGATACCAAGTAACTCAATACCACCTCGTTAGGTCCCATTTACTCGATTCATTTATCCATATTTGGGAGTTTATAATATGTGTGTCTGATTCCTTTTAAAACACCACAAGAGTTCGATCACGTACTTTACCATTATTATACTACGAGAACTAGATTGTTCCCAAGGTTTTATAAAAAGATTTATCAAAGCCACAATTCGACTTTTTCACTACAATTTAGCCTCTAATGAGCACCGTCCACCCGTACTCATCTCGACGAAAATTTTATCCCCTTATGGTGAGCCACGCCCAATAGAGAATAACAATTCACATAGGCTAGCCCCACCTAAGGTACATGCAATGGTCATGTTCCACACATTCACATTTCACACCACAATTCCAATAAGCGATTATGCAATCCTACGTTGAATTCTAAGTATGTCATGCCATGAAATGAGACGAGACTAACCCATGCACCCTATCCTTGAGTCAGCTTCCATTCCTAGCATTTTGGGAGCGTCCCATTAACTCCCATCACAATGCGGATACCAATGTGCATAAAATCCATCATTTGTGATTGGCATCAAATGATCATTTTAGCAAAACAAATTTATTTGTTTTCAAACCAAAAGTTTTTCGATGTTAAACCTCAATGATCATTTATATAAACCATGTGTCTTTCAGGGGTAGCCACTCGGTCCCACTCCGCAGCTCTCTCGTGAGACGCCTTTCAACATTTTCGCGGGCTTTCACCGTTGGGGATCAAGGTGTCATCTCCTGCTGAAGTATTACTCGGCTACATTTTCTTTATTGCTTCATGTAATTATGCGACCCCTCGCTGATGCCGTTTCTCCAGCATACACTAACCCACCCATCAATCACCAAGTAGAGATTTGATCACAACCATGCACTCACACCCATGAAAATGCATGTGTCCCGCGGTCTATGCAATGTAGTGCACCAGCAGCATGTTATCATATGTATGTTAAATGCTATATGGATAAAAGATAAATCCACACCACTCATCGGGTGTCATGGATGTGATCACATCACCGTGATATGATCTATAATCGTATTCTTATCCATGTCATATTATTTATGGTTATATCAGCACTATCACACAACATGTCATTCCATGTTCAAGTAATGACACACATACAATCGTCATGTAAATGACCATTTGCACATACAAATTCATCACATCAATACAACCAAGTAATTAGTATTAATTTGTGCAATAACCACCCTTCAAAAATATGTGGAGCACCAAATGACACACATCGACATGGTCGACTTAGACTCAAAGAGCTTCCATAGAGTCCAAGAACGCGAACTGGAGTTCCTGATTTCCAGAAAGATATGACTACTTAAAGTTAGAGGCCTGAAGGCGCCATAGAGTCCACACACAATTACGCCTAAAGCCAAGAATTCAAGGTACCCGAGGTCGTACTGGAGCCCAAACACAATAGCATGGGCTATTTTATGCAATAGCGTGCCGAGAGCTCCCAGCACTTTTAGTGACACGCCATTTTGACCTAAACCATATTGGAACAACCCTTTCCACCGGCCAGGCAATCCTTTCCACCTGGCCACAATATCCTCTCAATCAAGGCTACAAACATGCCAAGGCAAACACGAGAAACATGTCATAACCACTACATAAAACATGCTATGCAACACGGCATAAAACCATCCACAATCAATCCCAAATCATCCCAAAAGTAGGAATAAAACCAAATAGGAAAATCTCTACCTCTTGAAATGTAGAAAAACCTAGGAAGCCCTTAAAACACTTCCTAACTCCAAAATATTTGAATTTCTCCAATCTTCTTCTTATATCTTTGGTGAAATCCCTTTTTTTCCTCAGACTCATGAGCAAATTTTGTTCAGACTTAAGAACTTTAACTCAATGCACATTTACTTCCTGGGCCCGACAAAAACCCCGTGCATCGCCGAGAAAATCTTAGCTTCTCTCCTCCCTCCTATTTCTTTCTAACGCTTCAAAAATCAGCAAACGGGAGATATTTCTCCCAAATATCTATCGTATTCCTTTTTATATTTCTAACACGTGGCTCACGCTACACCAGTGTCCCTCTTTGTTCCGATTCGCTTTTGTCCAAAACAATTACTTGCCCTGTTCAAGTTTAAATGATCTCATATGAACTTTCTTTAAATTATTACCAACTTTCAAAATTTCTCAAAAATCTCGCTGGGGCTTCCTTACTGATACTCATCGCCTCGGAATGAAAATTCGATTGTCTCGAATTTGATGAAATTGAAAACGTGTAAGACCCAGAAAATTCAAATTTTCAAAAGGGTAATGTAATTTGGGTCAAAACCTGAAATCTTCTGCATCCTACTTACAAAACTAACTTAACCGCTGGAATCGCCTCGAAATCTAGTTACCACGACCCCGGGCCGACTCCTAGATAGTTGGAATTTCACGCTTTTCTGCATAACGCGTCTACCATAAAACGACTCGCAAGGATATGTGATGTGACAAAGCTCACATACTACATGTAATCATGCAGGGACACATGCATGATTGCAGACGTATTAAACACCAATGGTGACGCGCAACAATAAAATCAAGAAAAGGGTCACATTAGGAATTATTGAAAAAGTTAATGAGAATAAGACAAAACTTGAATAGTTGTCTTCTCAAAACAAAAAGAGTAAAATGTGCAGGGGCTGGAACAAAAAACGACATTGAGCTTAGGTTTTGAGTTTTAGAGAGAGAGCTCCTTCAGATCTGGGGGTCGCCCACGCGATTCTCACTAAGCAAGAAGGAAATCGACCACGCTACGAGGGCTACGCGTGAACACCAATTTGGTAGAGTTCACAAATTCTAAGAGAGATAGGATCTTTTCCGCATTTGAGCTATTCTTTGGGTGAAGAGCTATGTAAATGGTCAGATGTTCCTGAGGCTTGATTAGGCCGTGTTTTTTGGCCCAAAAGCTTTAACCGAGTGGAGAAAAACCCCATTGTCGTGGCCAGGAATGCGCTAAACGAGGGTTTCAATGTTCATGTGAATAGTGACGTGATTTTGGTGTTAATTTTTATGATGTTAAGTGATTCAAAATGAATTGCTTGTGTTTGTTAATTAGCCCATGTGAGCTAATTTTTAAAGTGGGTTGGTAACAATTTAATAACATAATTTGTTCGAAGTTAATTATGTTAATGTATACATGTTTTATATATTAACATGGAGTTGCTGGGACATAATTGCAATTCATATGCACTCTGGGGCACCCTAGAATATTAGGAGCGAAAGATGACACGAATCTGAAAATTGAAAGAAAAACGAAAAATGTTTTGTGAAAGGAATTTCTGGCTGGTAAGATTTTCCTAAGAATCTCTGCTCTTTAGAGAGTCGCTCAATGTATCACTTATGAGGACTAAGGACTGCTTTCAAAATGCTATCCATCAATTCGCCTCGGAGGGTAATCTAATATTTTACCGAAACTCGGTAGCAAGTTTTCGAGAACAAAAAGCTTTTGTTTTGAAAATTGATTATTTTACTCGATTCGCCAGTGGGCTATGTGAGGGAGCCTGAGGACTCGAGATAATGGTTCGGGGTACGTAGACATTCCTGCAGGTTCAAGTGAAATTGTTTGAATGTGAATTGTTTGCCAAGTGGCATGTTCATTTATTTATAACCACAGGAAATTATCTCTATCGGGCTTTGTCTACACTCCCGCTGAGGATCGCCTTCGTGCAAGGTGGAGTGTACAGGAGGACGAGGCTCACTAGAGGCTGCATTTTAGAAGAAAGCCGTTGTGGCTTGGTACTCACTTGTGAACATGTACAAAATTGTAATCTTTGATATTTGTTTTGCTAAGAGTAATGTAAATAACCTTAACTATTGTATAGCTGATGTATCGGTGAGAATTGATGCAAACGCGCCATTATGCCTACTCGCATGTGGACCCCGTGGTCGCTGTGAATCGCTCGGACAGGTTTTGTACTCGTAGAGCTCCCACAAAGGAGACTCCCGCCCGATTTCGTGTGGAGTGGTGTGCTCAAGTTACCCACATCCACGAGTATTCCTGGGCTGATCTGTTGTCAACTGACACCCCACCCTCGGGGTCACACAGATCGTAGCCAAGGTAAACGATTACCTTGGAGCTCTAAGGTGTAGAACTCTAGGTATAAGGAATACCTATGGCTTAAGGGACTCGCGGCTTTACAGTCATTAAAGTGTGTGGACATCACAATTGATATAGCCTCGACGTTGTGAGTTGGTAGATGTGATTACCTAGGCAATCACGAGACAGACATGAAACAACGTATGCATGGTATTTTGGTGTGAATGGTGTGCATAATACGAGTCAAGTGTGTATGAACTGTGATTGAAATTGTTTGCTCTGGTGAATAGCGTAGAAAAGATGCTTTTTTCGAACACTAGGTCTAGAAAATGTAATCCTTAGGTGTTTGAGAAATTTTGGACAAGATGGTCCGCACTAAATGAAAAAATGATGTGAAGAAATTTTTTCTAAGGTTTACAGCAAAGTAAAACTTAAAACTCGATAAAATAAATTTTAATAAATTTATTTGTTCTACTGAAAATGAAAAATATATATATATATATATATATATATATATATATATATATATATATATATATATGAGCATATATATATTTTTTTTTTTTTTTGGGTCTTCCAAAGAGGGGTGAAACAAAATGAAGAAGAAAATGATGAAAAAAAAAAAAAAAAAGGGTGAGGAAGGTCACTGGCTATCGCTCATTTTCGCCTTGCATCGGGGGTCACGATACAAAGAATTTGTATCATGACACAGGTCGAGGCCAGCCTGGTGCAGGGATAGGCCACGATACTTCCACACTGGGCCATGATATTACCTTACCACACTACCAAGGAGGCTATGATATCGACCGGGCAGCCGCTACCGGCCTCGGCCGGGCCGGGTTGAGTGTCACGATACAAATTTTGTATCGTGATAAGAGAGAGAGGCTCAAGCATCGGGGGTTGTGTCACGAGCATACTTTTGTAATGCGGTAGGCGGGAGGTCCGGTTAGCGGTTGTCAAGTGATACAAACGATTGTATCGTGATAGGAGGGTAGAGGCTTGGCTGCTGGGATGTGTCACGACACGCCCGACGATCCGATAGCAAACAGCCACACACGAGGCGACAAGGCCACGACACTACGAGGGGGCCCCACGACACTACTCGTGGCTTCGGGCTCATGAAGCACGACACCCCACACACCACGACACGTCGCAACACGGTCACCCAGGTGCGCAAGACGCCCGCCGCGTGCTGTGTCACTAAAAATGCGCACCTGCACCTAACTCCCGCTTTTCATCAAAGGCACCGCTCATGAGCACCGCTCACGAGGTTTCTAAAAAATAAAAATAAAAATCAATCAATCAAATCAAATCAACCAAATAAAATCTTTAAAATGAAATTTTCTAAAATGAAATTATTTTCGCTTATGATTTAATATATGAATTATGGCCTTGCATTACCTATGAATGCACGTGATATCAGTGTACCTTACTAATGTGAATAGTGTCTCAGACTATGTTTCGCATTCCTTTAAATATATCAGATTGAATATTAACTCTGCCATTTGGACATGTGTAGATGGCTAGTCGAGGCTTGTGACGCAAAGGCCCACCCAGGTGCCAGCCAAGCACCACCAAGGTTTGACAAGCAGCTGCTTAAGGCATATAGGTATCGCGATCACGTTATTGTAATGTGCTAGTGCAAACAGGTGCCGTGGAGGTCCGAGTAGCCTCTTCAGAGGTTTAGCAACACATCCCTCCGACATCTGGCTGTGGGTGAGATCCACAATGTGATGGAAGCGGCTGGGTTCGCTGCAAGGGTGTCGAGAAGGTATCGAGGCTACGAGATTGCCTCCGACACGATCAGATTGGGACTAGCCGATTCCACCAGAGGGTGAGTCCCAAGTATGGTGGAATCGCGTTGACCTCTGTGACCTAGAGGCAAATGACATGGGCAGTTCCGTGATCGCCTGGCGGTAAGCATTTTCCCGATACTACGACACGCTAAAGCTCAAAGGAGTTCCTAGAGTCAAGCAAGGGATGATGACTGTGGGCTTAGATTCACTTTAGCTAGCCTGGCTTTGCCGATGACTACGTGGTTTACCGGGACATGGCCATAGTCGAGATTCAAGAATGTAATGGGTTGTCCATTCGAGGCAGATTGTAAGACTTCACTTACAAATGACGAGGACTCCATTACTGACAACCAACCATATAGAAGGCAGAAGGCAGCAGGGAAGGGAGAGAGAGAGAGAGAGAGAGAGAGGCAGCGACTGGTGCATGCGCCCCAAATGAAAGGAAAGAGAGCACTCGACGGGTGTTAGTAGCAAGAAGAAGGAGAGTCACCTCTAGTTCGGGAAGAACAGAGGGCTCGAGTCCACGAGGATTCCAAAGAGCCGCGCCATCCGGCCGTGGATGCATCGTGGCTGCCGCCAGCTGGCAGGTGCGGCTACCATCACAAAGAGCCCAAACATCCGAGAAGGATTTCAAGAGACAAGGATCCCAAGGCTTCGGGACAAGACTGTCCCAATCGGGCCGAGGACAGAGGATACAAGATATTCCTCCATGTACCTCAGCATGCTGCAGGAGCCGCTGGGCCTGTGGAGCTACACGCGCACCTCCCGTTACACAAGCAAGCTGGAGAGGCCAGACTATGGGCCGAGGCAGAGGACGAGGCCCACATGCAAGGACGTCAGGGGTTCAGGGGCGTGTTCATCTATCACACCACCGGGCCGAGCCGCCAGACACGCTTATACAGGGTACATTTTTGCTATCTCGCCTCTGGGCAAGAGTGTTATTTGATTCTGGTGCTTCGCATTCATTTATCGCTACATCACTGCGGAGTAGAGTTTGGCTTTAGAGGTCGGTACTGGAGGAGGCCTTAGGCGTGAGTTCTCCTCAGGATTAGGGCAGGATAAGGACGATAGATAAGTCGGGTTGCGAGTTAGAGATCTCTGTGGACTCTACTCACAAAGGACTGAGGATCAGTGGACATGCTCGTAGTTCGACGTCATCTCGGGATGGATCAGTCGACGTTTACAGAGCCGCCATCGATTATGAGCAGGAGAGTTACCGCCTACATGCAGGATAAAGACTGTGGTTGTATTTTGTGGATAAGGCAAGGAGATTTCGCCCCAGAGAGTTGCACGAGTCCGTGTCAGGATACCACGTTGGCTAGCGAGCCTTACTCCTGCAGAGGACGAGGTGAGATCGACTAGATTCACTTTAGTAGTTTGGTAAGTATGAGGATGTTTTTCCAAACATTTAGGCCATCTGGATTGCCTCCGCAGAGGGCTGTAGACTTCAGACGAGTTACACTCTCGGTACTTCGCCCATTTCTATGACTCGATAGGATGGCAACCAAAGGAGCTGGGTAGAACTCGCAGTCCGCCATGTGGAGTTACCGGATAAGGGGTTCATTAGACCGAGCACTTCACCACAAGTACCCGCTCTATTTGTGAATATGAAGGATGGTGACCCTTCGATCGTGCATCGACATGTGAAGTCGATCAGGTTACGATCAAGAATCGCACCTATTGCTTAGGATTGCCGATTTGTTTGATCGTTAAGAGAAGCGAGTCTACTTCCAAGATAGACCTTCTCAAGACCGGTTACCATCGCTGAGGGTTAGAGACTGACATCCCTAAGACTTGCTTGTGACGCTAAGCATGGGCACTTCGAAGTTTACGGATGCCTTTGATTGACGAACGCGCGCAGATTCATGGACCTCATGCATAGCGTATTCAACCTATCTAGATCACATCGTAGTCTTCAGGATGAAATTTTGATCTACTCCCGCGAAGAGCGGGAGATGAGTATCACTTCTGAGGATCGCTTTACACCGCGAGACTATCACTGTACGCTAAGTTCAAAAGAAGTGCGAAGTTTTGATTAATGAGGTGAGATTTTTCGACATGTCAGGTCAAAGATCAGCGTGTCATCGACCTGTGAGAAGGTCGAGGCCGTGATGAGTTGAGAGGCCGGTTAGTCTCTGAGATACGAGCGTTTCTCGATCACCGGGTATTACAGAGATCTACTGAGGATTCTCCGATTAGCGGCACCTATTACAAGATTGACCCAAAAGGAGGTCAGGTTTGATTGGGATTACCGATGCGAGGAGGCATTCTAGGAGTTGAAGAGGAGACTTACTACTACTCCTATCTTGATAGTCCTGGACAAGGGACAGGGGTACACAGTTAGGCCAGGATGCCCCTCGAGTACGGACTGGATGTTTTGATGCACCAAGACTAGTGAGCTTGTGGTTCCCGAATGGAAGCTAGAATCATGAGCACTACCTACACACTACATGGATTTGGCGCCGTAGTCTTTCGCTCAAGATTCGGGCGCCACTATTTATATGGCGAAGAGTTCGAGATGTACTTAGACCATAAAAGTCTGAAGTATATCTTCACGCAACGGGACCTCAATATGAGGCAACGCAGATGGATGGAGTTCCTAGAGGATTATGACTTCACTTTGCATTACCACCGTATAAATGTGGTGGCCATGCACTGGGCCGGAAGTCACGAAGCATTGAAGCAGTATAGCTCCTCGGAATGGCTGATGCTGCAGGATCAGGATGGTCAGCTAGAGTAATGCGAAAGGTGCTCAGTGGTTCGCTGGGAGTTTAGCAGCTACACCGCTTCGCGGAGTGCAGTGATCGGAGTCCCCAGAGGCGTGACGGCATAGCGGTCCATCGCGGACTCCGGCAAATTTCTCGTGCACAGGACGCGTATCGGACCGCCCACGTGACGTAGTCTTCGTGATAAAGGACGGTAGTGGTTCGTAGCTGACCGACGGAGAGGATTCCGTGGAGTTTCCACTACTCGATTTTCCGTGCATCCAAAGCGCTGAATGACGGACTTTCGCCGCCAGATCTTCGCCGCGCATTACCTGAGCGAGATGAAGTATCACGCAGGACTTTGTTCGACGATGTCTCACGTGTCAGTAGGTTAAGGCCGAGCACCGTAAGCCGCCAGGCTACTTCAAATGCATCGAGGCTCCCCGCTGAAGTGGAGCACTTCATGATGGATTTGTGGACCCACTTTCCACTGACATCGCAAGGATACGATGTACGGGCGACAAGGACGGCCACGGTCGGCATTTTCTAAATTGCGGCTGATGACCTTCACACTGAGATTCTCACAACAGACATTCGAGAGATAGTCCACTACATGGAGTACCAAGATCCATAGTGCCTGAGCAGAGACCCGAGGTTTACGCAAGACCGTCGAAGAGAGATTCCAAAAGGCTACGGGCACACGGCTCACCATGAGTACAACTTCCACCCACTGCATAAAATGGTCAACAGAGAGACCATACATCGCAGTTAGAGGACTCGCCGCGAGCATGCGTTCCGGATCATAAGGGGTAGCCGGGAAAAGTATTCGTTTAGGAGTTCCGCTTACAAATAAATAGCTTATCAGCGAAGGCTGATGGGTACCATATGAGGCATTGTAAGGGAGGCCATGCACACCGAATATGTTGACTAAGGTGGGTGAGAGCTCCATCAATTGGCCCCGATCCGATTAGGATACCTCCGAGAAGGTGAGCTTTGATACGACAACATCTTCCTCACCGATCGAGCCGGTGAGCTTATGTCGATGTACGACATCGACCCTTAGGAGTTCGAGTATCGAGATTACGCCTTCAAGGTGACGCCTACAGAGGAGTGCGTGGTCAAAGTTCTAAGCGAGGGAAGCTATCGCCAAGGTTTATTGGGCCCTTCGAGATACTCAAGAGGTAGGCACTATAGCGTACCGGTTGGCTTTACCGCCTAGCATGTCAGGTGTCCACGAGGTATTTCACGTCTCCATGCTCCTGAGGCACACCCATCCGGTACTCATAGATCTGTGAGAGATCGAGGCTGACAATGATGGACTGGCAGCACCGCAGTATTGATAGCCGGGATCAGGCTCTTGCGACGCAAGACCGTGGAGGCTAGTAGGTGATATGGGCGGCACCGTGGGATGGAGAGTCAACGCGGGAGCGCGGCGTGACACGACGCCACCTATCCCTTCTTGTTTAGGGATGAAGGTATGCGGGTTTAGTCATTTAATACTTTGAATGACTAGTTTACATGCATGGTATAGTGCACGCTGTATATGCATGTGAGTTGTTGTGATTGTCCAGAATTTCGGGACGAAATTCCTTTTAAGGAGGGGAGAATGTAAGACCCGAGAAAATTCAAATTTTCTAAAAAAGGGTAAAATCGTAATTTCGGCCAAAACTCGAAATTTTTCTAGATCTCGGATGACAAAACAAACTTCACCGTTGCAATCGTCTCGCGAAATCTAGTTACCATGTCGAATTTCGTTGAATTCCAAGACAATCAAAATTTTACATTTTTCTAGGCACCGTGTTGTAAACGGCCAGAAGGATATGTGATGTGACAGTCATACACATATGTACTCATGTGGACATGTTGGCGATTAGAGAGATGATGAAATGAATAGTCGATTGTAGCTATGTCAAAATCAAGAAAAGGGACACATCGAATTATTGAAAAAGTTAATGAGAATAAGACAAAACTTGAATAGTTGTCTCTCCTCAAACAAAAAGTTAAAACGGAAAATGGAACAAAAACGCGCTGAGCTCGGGTTTGAGTTTTGAGAGAGAGAGCCCTTTCCTCTCTAGATTCATAATGCTCTGACTCATTTGCCTCACGAAGCAAGAAGCAAAGCTTCGATCTACGGGCGAGGGCTACAAGGGATTACCCAAATTTTGGTGGAGTTCGGCCAACCCAAGTGGTAGGGATCTTTCCTACTTGAGTTATCTTTGGCCAAGAGCCATGCAATGGTCGAGATGTTCCGAGGCTTGGATTAGGCCGTGCTTTCTTGGCCTCAAAAGCTTTGAACCGAGGTAGAAAATCCCCATTAGCCAGGGTCGTGAATGCTGCCAACCCGAGGGTTTCACCGCTCACATGAATAGCTTACATGATTTTGGTGTGAATTTTTATGATGTTATGATTCAAAATGAATTGCTTGTATTTGCTAATTAGCCATGTGAGCTAATTTTGGTGTTATTGGTAATCAATCAATAACATGATTTGTTCGAGTTAATTAGTGTTAATATATACATGTTTTATATATTAGCATGAGTTGTTGGGATTGGCATCATGCATTCCATATGCATTGGGGCACCCTAGAATATTAGGAGTGAGTGCATGACATGAAAATGAAATTGAAAGAAAAACGAAAAATGTTTGTGAAAGGAATTTCGATGGAAGATTTTATGAAGAATCGCTTCCTCGAGAGTCGCTCAAATGCATCACTCGGATGAGAACCATGACTGCTTTGGAGCCGCTATCCAGCAATTCGCCGAGCAGAGTCCAACATTTTACGAACTCAAGAGGCAAGTTTCTCGAGAACAAAAAGCTTTTATTTTGAAAACTGATTATTTTACTCGCATTCAACTTAGGCATATGTGAGGAGCCTGAGGACTCGAGACATGAGTTTCAGGCAATGGTGACATTCGAGTAGGTCTTCATGAAATTGTTTGAATGTGATTATTTGCCAGACATGTGCAATTTAGCGGAGCAACCTACCCATGTGAAATTATCTTCATCGACTTTGCCTTTCACCTGTCGAGGGATCACCATTTCGTACAGGAGGTGCAAGAGGACTGCCTTCAGAGGCCGTGATTCTAGAAGAAAGTCAGCTAGGCTTTGTATTCACTTAGGGAAATATGTATTAGTTTCGTAAATTTTGATATTTGTATCAAGTTAAGAGCAATGTAACAACCTTGAACTATTGTATATAGCTGAGATATTTATGGAAGATTACGCATATACTCTGGCTGCCATGCATTTTACTCGCATGTGGACCCAGTGTGGTCGTTGTTGATTGTTGGGACAGGTTTTGTACCTTGGGTAGAGCTCCCCGTACAAATGAGACTCTGCCTGATTTTCGTGAGTGGTGTCGAGTTACCCGACATCCACTAGTATTCCGCGGTTGATTCCGGTCGGGTCAATCTGACACTCCGGCTTTAAGGCGTCACGAATGCGAGACGAATCCACAATAAGGTCCGTTTCCTCATCCTAGATCTATAAAATTTTCATATTTACCTGGGTTTTATTGTCGCCTCCTAAGCTGAAATCGCTTTCAAAGTCAAGATCGTCTTCCAAAATTGCCTTGAGCTAAGATTGCCCCTATGACATCTTATTTAGAAAAATCCTTAAACTTTGAGACCACTTGGTCTCTCATTCAATGGGAGGCCATGGTCCCTTCAAAAAAACTTGAGGGATCTAATAATGTCTAAATTATAAAGGATCATATCCAAATTTATTCCTCAAAAATATTTAACTAAGGGTCATTAAGACCTTCCACTTGGTGGAGGGACCTCCTAATTTTGTATGAGGCCCATGCTCTTCCCTTATCTTTCCTCTCTATACCACGCCCATAAAGGCCAAACAAATAATAAAAATAAATAAATAAGCAAACCCATAACAGCAAACAATAAAAATAATAAAAAAGGCAACAAACTATAAAGATTAAGAAATAAATGCTAAGGCAACAAACTACCAACACCAAGAGGTACACAAACCCATAAAAATAAGACACATAACCAACACACAAACCCGTAACAATAATCTAATTTCAGCAAACCCAACGTCATAGTGGGTAATAAATCATAATTTAAGAAGCAAGTAATGCATACCAACGTCATGCATACCAATATTAGTCGTCAATCAAAATCGCCTCAAAAACAAATAAACCCGACACTATATCTCTAGTTTACAATTACCTTTTTTTTCTCATTTTATAAAAACATTGAAACACATTTAAAAATAAATAAAACTAAATAAATAACCTGAAAATGTATATTACTATTAGATGAATCGATAGACTGAAATAAGCATTAATAAAAGTGAACTAGCTTTCATATGAATTATTTATCCGAAATGAGACAAGAATTAATAATTTAAGTAATTAAATATGACTTGACAAGTAGAAAATTGAAACCAAAATAATAATAAATTATAAATAAAAGAAAGGAGATTAAAATAACAATAATTAATAATACATAATAACTAATAGAGGTCAAGTCGGCCAAGTAGGTAAAATCTAGGGAGTGCTATAGTAGAAAACCAAATAAAAATAAAATAAAATTAAGAAAAACTTAAACAAAATAATAGCAAGATGGTTCAAACTGACAACAAAAAAGAGTATATAAATAAATATGATGATTAAACTAACAAATACTGGTATAATAAATAAAATAAAAAGGAGGTCATGAATTCTCAATAAACAATAATCACATCTCAATATTATAAAAATTAACAGATTTATGATGCCTACTCATGTCGCTTTCAAAAAAATGTTATTATTTAATTAAGATTATATATGCAATGACACTTAATTAAAAGTGTCATTATCTTATATAGTTTTTTTTATTTCTATGAGCCTATTAAGAGTATTGTAGTTGTATGTGTCTTATTATAAGTCCTAGACTTAACCTTAATGCTTTTAGAACGTCATTGCAATAATCCAAAAACAATGGCACTTTTTTGAAGTGTCATCATCTATTATCTTATATATATAATATAAATTTTTAATTTGAAGATATTTCAAACTCTACCTTTCAATCCTATCTTCAAACCCGACAAACCCCTCAACACTACAACATTTGGGGCTTTCCATGGGGAGTATTGGGAGAAGAAGAAGAGAATATGGGAACATGAAAGGCATGAGTATTTGAGCCGATGATGGAAGAGAGGGTTTACATAGAAGAAAAAATTTATGTACTTTCTGGGTCGTTTAAGAGAACAAAGCAAGGACGAGGGTTTGTCAGAGAGAATAGCCTTCGTGAAACATGTTTTTCGGTCTTAAAGTTTAGCGACAAAGATGTTAGGAGGAGGATAGCAAGATCCTAGAGCAAGTTTGAAGCTTTTTCTTCAATCCATGGCAGTGGTTTAAACCAGAAGCAACACTGGAGTGCAGGTGTTGCTTTTCTCATGAGGATTATTTTGAGGTTGTTCAATCGGAGGGCATGATTCATCAGATAATGAGCGATTTGTAGCGTAATGGCATACTCCGTTTTTGAATTCTATAATTTTTGTTGCATTAGTTTTGAATTCTAGGAACGGGTTTGTGCTTTGTGATCGCATAACTAAATCGGAAATTGTTGCCTGTGAGAGTAGATGTGAGATTTCGCTGATCGTGCTTTGTTGTTTTTCTCCCCAGCTAAGTATTACTCTATCCTCTATATTAACCGACGCTTACCTAAACTAGAGTTATCGAGGAAATGGTTAATAGTGCTACAACATCATTTTGTGTGAAAAATCAATTATGTGTGTAGGAGGATTTAGGGTCTTAAAGGATAATAATCAAGATTTTAAAGGAAGATAAAGCAAGATTTCGGCATGCTGAAAGCTTTTCTCTGGGGGGTGTGTCTGACAGTAAGCTGTTATTTTAAAGAAATACCAATTGTGATGAAAATTCTCGATTGAGAGAGCATTTTTGGTCGAGAAAACTCAGAGAGCAGCCGAGATCAATACCAAAAAGGCTTTTTTTTTTTTTTCTTGCATCTTTTAGGAGGAAGAAGGGAGTTTTGATTTACTGTCACAACCCCTATTTGCTGGCACAAGCAGAACCATTCCAAAGTGAAAGCAAATTGTGTCTTTAAAAATCATGAAATCTTGAGTGTTTTGAATCCTATACTTTGAAGATTCCTGTCATAAATCTTTGCATTCCTTCTGTATTCTCAATTATCATCTGGTTTCATCTTGCTAAACATGTCAATTTGAGTACGTATATTGTTGGGCAAGGATCCTAATTCTAGCTGAGTTGCTTTCATGAAGTTTAAATGTTTGTTTGTTTGCCTGACTTAGCTCAATAAAAATTTCTGTCACCTGAAGTTTGTTAGCATGGGTAACTGAGACTCATTTTGTACAGAATATAGAGTCCTCTGTTGCGGCTCCTTTTTCTAGTTTTGTTCTGTTCCATTTTTTTTTTTTTGAAAGTACGAGAATAAAGAAACTTTGAGAGTTCTTGCATGCAGATTCATTCTTTCTCTCTTCTCAACTTCTGGTTCTTTTTCTTTTTTCAATGTTTTGTCTTCTATATTGGTTTAACTTAAAATTTTCTACCAAGTTTGACTAAATTATTATATTCTTCTTTATTCACATAAAATTGTTTTTGCTTAATGTCTCTAGAAAATGCTTTCTAGATGGACTTCAGTCTTAATTCAATATACGCTTCTAATTAATGTGTGTTTCAATTTTCTGTATCTCTTGTGATGGCTTATCAATGTGAGATACATGGTAGACGTAGACCCTTCATAAGTTACTGGGTAGTATCTACATCACTAGAAAGGCAAATTCAAAGATTAAAAAGGTGATGTACCATTAAATTAGTCCCCACCACAGCAAATTCAATTATCACACTCTAATTTGACTTTGATGGACTCACTATTGATGCCAATCAGGTTGATAGTGATTTGTTCATGTTGGATTTTTTTTCCTTTTTGAAGCATAGATTAATCGATTCTACACTTAGTCATCTAATAAAAAAGATTTGAATGAAACATGATTGAGATTATTGTTTTATTTGCTTAAATATGAGATTTTGTTATTTCCTAAATAAATCTCCCAATCCCTAAATTATCTCTACGAATCATGTCAACATATTTATCTCTTTTTGATAGACTACTAAGGGGTGACTTCTAAATTATCTCTACGAATCGTATCAATTTATTTATCCCTAAATTTCCAAGCCATTGGATTAAGACTTCTAATTATTAATTTTTGCAAAACTTTTTACTTAGGCTCTGTTTGCAAAACTTTCCAAGGAAGGAAGAAAAATACTTAGGAAAATTATTTTCACATGTTTGGTTTAATTCACGGTTGAAAATATCAAATAAAACTAAATACATAGTTAAAATTTCTCAGTACCTTACATATTTTTAAATTTCTTAACCCTTATTTAATATAGAGAAATAAATAAATGAGTTTGAAATAAACATATAAAATTAATTGATTAAGTTTAAACTTATTTTTTATTTTCCTCTCCAAATTTTATTTCTTCCTTTTCTCTCTATTTTCCTTTTTATTTTCTTTCCTTAGTACTTTCCGAGTACCAAACAAAACCGAAAAGTACTAAGGAAACGAAAAAAATAATAAGAAAAAAATATTTTCTCATGCTTGGTTTTATCGTGGAAAATATAAAAGAAAATCAAATATAATAAAAATTCATCAAAATTTTTATATGTTTTCTTAAATTTTTAGTCCTTATATTGAATAGTAAAAAAAGCAATGAAATGAGTTTTAGAATAAAATATAGAATTAATTTATTAATTTATAAGTACTTTCCCGCGATAACCAAAATCGTGAGCCTTGCCTGTCCCTTGACTTTTTAACTTAACTCAATATTGTGCATGGCAACCCTAGGTGCTTAAAATTTTGCTATAATTTTTTTTTCTTGTATGGGTGGCCTTTGATTTTTTTTTTTTTTTGCTCTAATATATTCTTCGTATTTACCCATAAAGCCTAATTTTTTAAATAATATAATATTGAGCAATGTAGGTGATTTCCTTTAATGAGTAGGAAACTCATATGTGTAATGTCTAACATTTCACCCAATTGTCTTTATTCTACATTTCCTCCAACTCATTTGACAATAAACTAGCGCCAATTGATTATGAAAACTTCAGCATGATTTCTTCTCTTCCTCTAAGAAGTTTTCCTATATATATCTGCACAATATCTTATGAAACAAAATTGGATTTTTATTCTCATATTGGTAGCCACCCTTTGCTCAGGTCTCTGACACCCTTGCATTTTGCCCTCAAACATTCTTGATATTGAGGTGTGCTCCAAATTGGCTTTAACATGTATAAGATGTAATGGTATTATATATCTAATGTTCGGGTCGAGCTTGTAATCGCTTTTCAATCCTGTGTGGGTCTTGTCCAGATCATTCAAAACAAATTTCCTAAAATCTTAAAATCTTTACACTCACAAATTCTAAGAAAAACCTCAAGTCGTTAAATGACCTTTATACTAGAAATAACCCAAGTAGGAAAATTCCTTACCTCGTGAAGTTTGACGAAACTCTAAAATTTTGGTATCCATGCGTAGTTTCACAGCGCGGGATCCCGACTTTACTTTTGCTCCGATGAAAACCCAGGATCCAATTTTCAGATCTTAGAGATAAACAAAATCTTTTTTTCTCTTCATCTTCTGTTTCCACCTCCATCTCCCTCTCCTTTCCTTCCTTTGACTTTTCCTCTTTATTTGTTCCTTTTTTTCTTTTCTTTTTTAATTTTGGATTACATGACTCATATTGCGCCATGTGTCCATTACTCATTCGCATTTCCTACCCTAAAACAATTTATTTTTTTTTCAGTTCAATTTATTTTAACCTAACTTAAATTTTTTGTGTTTCATTTCCCTCTAATTTCCAATTTATTTTCGTAAAATCTCATTTCCTAGAGTCAAGCACTTAGCACCTAGAAATTGTAAAATATCCCGATTGTCTTAGAATTTGACGAAATTTCTTCCGGTCATTAGATTTCACAAGACGAATTTTTACCCAAGGCAGAATGCTTTTTATTATCCGAGATCTAGAGAATTTTCTAGGCTTCCCTAACCATTTTTGAAAATTTCTAAGTTTCCCGGGTTTTACAGTTTAGTTGTCAAAAAAAATTATATTATATTACATTTTAATATATTTTTTAAATATTTATAAATTATGTTTATTGTTTTATTGATATTTTAAAATTTTTGTCCTCTTCATTATCCAAATCTCATTTTAAATTACGAAATTTATTTTAAAAAGAATAGCATACAAATAAACTTTATGATATGTAACCCAATCATTCCAATCAATTTGAGTATAATCCAATTAATTCGAGTTCAACTCTGCACTTAGATAAATATAGGTTGGGTTGACTAGTTGAGTACCTCGGGTTAGAGTACGAGTTGAGTTGAGTTGAGCTGAGTTTCGATCGATTGTTTTCTATTAGGTTGAACCTAAATTAAACATCAACCTAACCAAAAGATAATTAAGGTGCATAAAAGCCCTCGAGTTCGAGTTTTGTGTATATGTCTCACTTTGCCTCTGAACATTTTTTTTATCCCAAGATACCTATGATGTTTATTTAACTCCAATCAATAGGCCCCTGCTAAAAAGGTCACAGTGACAAACGCCATTAAAATGTTTTGTTAATCCCAAACACTACACACTTGTCATATTGAGATTGAAAAAGCTGAGAGGCAAAATAAGCCGAGGTGCATAAAGCCTCGAAGTTCGGAAGCTTTGTGTGTATGTCCTAATTTTGCCCTCGAACATTTTTTTTATCCCAAGATACTTCGATGTTTACTTCATAACCAATTGTGGATCTTCGATTATAGAAAAGGTCATGGATGGACAACGTCATTAAAAATGTCCGTTAACCCTATTAAACAATTACACAATTTTGTCATATTGAAATTGGAAAAAAGTTGAGAGGCAAAATAGTTGAGGTACAAAAGCCCTCGAAATAAGTTTCTCAGGTGTATGTCCCATTTTGCCCCGAACATTTTTTTTTTTTATCCTAAGATACCGATGTTTACTAGAATCCAACTAAGTGGCCTCGCCATTAGAAAAGGTCACTGGAGTAGAAAAACGCTCATTAAAATGTTTGTTAACCCCGTTAAACACCAGCACTTGTCATGGGTATTGAGATTGAAAAGAAGTCGAGAGGCCAAAGGTGTTGAGGTGCACAAAAGCTCTCAAGTTTGAGTTTTGTGTATGTCCACTTTGCCCCTAAATATTTTTTTTTTTTTTTTTTTTTTTTTTATCATTAAGATACTTTTTGATGTTTTACTTTCGTAACTCAATCATGCCCTCACAAGAAATGTCACAGATGGACAACGCTTATTAAATGTCCGTTTCACCTTGTTAAACACACAATACAATTGTCATATTGAGATTGGAAAAAAGTTGAGAGGTAAATAAGACATACGCGCAAAACTCGGTGATATTTATACACCTTATCCCACCTAACCAACTACCCAAGTTGAAGTTCTAGCTTATTTTATGTTTAATTAGAGTATGTTATGTAAAGTGGTCATTCCTCTAAACATGTTACAAATGATATAATAAATCATTTGATTTTTAAATTAAATGATTTTTTAATCGATTGTTTACATTCTTTGATTTTATACATTTTAGCTTGAAGTTTCTCTTATGCTTTTATCATGAATATATTTCTTGGTAATTATTGATACAAAATTTTCCTATTGGTTTTCAAGGAATGTAAATCATTACAGATAAAATTTATACAAAGTTGACTATTTACAAACTATCAACAGACTCCTTAATATTAGTTTAACACTAGCTAAGAATTAAAAATATATTCTCGAGAGATATCAAGTGTAGGTAAGAAAATATATGGACAAAAGTAAAAAAATAAAAATAATATATATATATATATATATATATATATATATATATATATATATATATATATACATGTACTATATGTGGGTAATATATATATATATATATATATATTTCTATTTTAAAGGTTTTATAACTATAGCGAACAAAAATATCATGTGGCATTACGTAAAACATAGGATATTTAAAATGCATTCATCATGCGATTGTCCATCCTATTTCTCAAATAATATCATTATGGATTTTCTTGTACTCTATTTATCAAAGGCACTTTGATAAAAGTGAGAATGATGAAAGAAAATGTAAAAAACATATTAAATTAATTAAAAGGGACTAAACAATTCTCAGTGGGGAGAAACTTTGAAGTTTTTAATAAAAATTAGAAGTATATAGTAACAAATAAATATATCAAGAGTAAAATATAAATTTTTATATATTTGATTTTATGATGAAATGATAATCAAATTAGAAGAAGCTTATATGAAATTTTAGAAATATTGATACATGAATACATTAAATTAATCAATATTTTCTATATTCTTAGTCGACCTCCTTGTCGGGCCTCCATTTATTATGACTCGTGGTAATTTCTTTTTTTTTTTCAACATTTCATTTCATCACAAGGTAAGGAAAATTTTCCTTCTAATATACTTTTCTCCCTTTTGAATATTCTTTTACATTTTAAGGGTTAGTTTCCTACGGAAATTATCCTAAAGAAAATACTATAATTTTAATTCCTAAAATATTTTATTGTTAAGTGTTGATTTTGGTAAACTCAATGTCCTATATCTTTATTATGAGTATGGGAAAAGCAACAATCACCTATTCAAAAAATATTGCTAAACTTTAGAAAGAAGAGGTAGGAATCTAAAGATCAACAAAGTTCAAAGTTAAAAGACTCACTACAACAAGAAAAAGCCTATGGACGCAATCATTAACCCGACTAAAAATAACAAATCATACAACTATATAACATATGAAGCTGCAACAAATAAATTGTAGCAATGGTGCATTATATGTTATAGATAAATGTTAGTAGATGTGATCAAACTTAAAATACATGGCTATAATGTTCAAGATATCGCCACACCATATTTTATGGGCAACTAAATACGATTTATAGTTATGGTCAAGTGTTAACGGCTATAAGAGAAAAACTATGCATATATTATTACTATAGACATGAGTTATGTTTGATCAGAACTATATACTCCCGATTTGTAGATGACAAATGTCTTGGCCACTTATCATGCTACATTTAAAATATTTGATCTTGTTTATTTAATCATTTTGAATATTATTTTTTAAATATAAATAGTATCGTTTCGAGATTGCTCCATATATCTTCGCTCCTAATATTTTATACTCGAAGATGGTTATTTCAAAGATCAATTTACTAAGATTTAATAAAATTTGTGAAGTCCATGATACAACTAAGAAGTAGTTCGACTAAGACTGGTCCCACAATGTAGGGACATGTGAAACTCAAGAGTCCAGTGAAATAAGCTGACGGAGACAAAATCATTTAAAATCTTAGAGGCCAAGGCACTTGGGGCAAGGTACCATGAGCCTAGGATGATTTTTTCGTAAGAGGATAAAGATCAAACAGAGGATCTATTTCTAAGTTGTCAAACCATATTAAGAAAATAAATTGTTTCCTTATTCCGCAGTCGATAGCTTAAAGGAAAGTACGCAAATGTAAGGTAGATATGGAATCATATTAGGATAATGATCTGAAATTCTATCAATTTCAAAGATCAATCTCAAAGACTATATAAATTCTAGGCTTTAGAAGTTGCAAGATTAAACCCAAACCTACCACAACTCTTTTTTCATATGGCCATTTGGCGTAATGGATTCCCGCGACCACCTCTTCAATGTATTGGAGGATAAGTCTGGTCCGACTCTTAGATTGGTTCTTCCTGCTTCATAAACAAACATTGGAATCTTCTTTGTAGGACTTTGTTGGAGATCTTCTATGTATTGCTACTTAAAAGTGGTCACAAAATATAATGTTTCAATTTTATAAATACCGTATAGTAATCATATTATAAACAATCAATAGAAGTTAGTTTACATCTCAAATCATATATTACCAAATTAAATACAAAAATACTCAAACTATCTTTCCAAAAATATTCAAATAACAAGGTGATTAAAGAATTTGAATATGTATATAACTCATACAAATGTATGTAAATCCCCATTATTAGCGAATTAAAGAATGGAATTCTCATAAAGATTTTAACTACAAAATCAATAAATATAATGTTGTCTTTTAACTTGTTATAATAGGATCTATACATATACCTTTTCAAAACATTTGAAATAAAAAATATGAACTAAGATGTTTTTCCTTTTGAATTTGATTGCTTGTTCTCAATCTCTAACATTCTTTTCTATTTCAGATGGGAAAAAAGGTAAAAAACGAAAGAAATGGAGTAGTAAATTAAAAGGTTGTGAATTCAATCTAACAAGAGCTCCAATCAAAATTGGAAATTTCTGTATAGCATCTAACTTACCTAAACAAATAAGGATGTAAGGGTTAATGATTCAAGTTCTATGTCCTTGATACATCAAGTCAACTTTTTACTTCAATTGCCTGAGCACCTAGATATCAATCAAAACCCAAGGTCAAGACATTAATCTCTGTGTAATTTTATAGTGTTAGTTTCACAAAACATTTAATGCTTCAAAACTAATAACTTGGCATTTTAGTCATTTAAAATAGTAGAAACAAATGACCTAACATGCATCTTGAAATGTTCCAAAACAAAATATATAAATTTGAAATACCATTTCCCCATCTAATTAATTTGATTTCACTTTTTCATGAGTTTTGATCTCTTTAACCCCTGAAAAATTAATTATAGTAAGAAAGTGTGAGTTCAATTTTAAAATGAGTCTAATTGAAATTTAGAAATTGCGTTAGGAAGTATATTTGACATACATTGATTCAATAAGGACATCAACTCATGGCTTGACTGCTAGAGGTTGGGTGTTTGACGCAATGCATTTAGTAGTTTGGAATATCCAATCTGCTAGCTTGACATAAAATTTTAATTCCTTATCCAACAAAATACTTTATCTTCAAAAATAATTAATAATTTAATGCAATCAGCTTGTCCTAAAGCCCTAAAACAAGTCCATGTAATTTTTTTTTTTTTTTTAATAAAATAAAGGAATTTCAGCCCCTTGAAATCACAGAGGCATATATGATGGAAACTAAAAAGAGAAAAGGAATTAGGTGACTTACCAAAATCGATGACTCTCTTACTTGAAATAATTAGTCTCTTGTACAACATATATCCAATGAACAAAACAAAGAAGCTCAAGCCACCTGTGGATATGATCCACTCTCATGGTCTTAAGTATCAACTCTGCATTACCATCAATATCCCCAGTGGTGCTATGATCAACTCCATCTACTGATGATCTGGCAATACCACAGCTTCTCTTGAGAGTGAAATAAGTTGTTGATATCTTGTACAACTGATCTATGTCGACCTAAATCCCTAAGAGAACTGCTGCATTTTGTTCCAAGGTGGATTGTAAAGTTCATAATCATGGGCATATAGAAAGTGGAAGCCACACCTATCGGCATTCACTCGATTAGAACCAAAGTAGAGAGCGAAAGAAGCTTCCATGGCTTTCTGGCCATTTGAGTGAAATCGCTTGGGAATCTTTGACTTAGAATAATAAATCAACCACACTCGATTGGATTCATCTTTATGATAGGAATAGTTAATACGGCAGGCAACTTGGGAATCGTTTCTATGTAAAGGCTCTGTCTTCATACAACCCGTTATAGCGGAGTCCAACGATTTGTGCTGTTATTTGTGTTCATCCATTCATTATCCAACGGACCATAAAGAGAGCACAGAACAGTTTTCAAGAAGTCACTACTATTTTCGTACCAACTACAAGGAAGTTCCATTGTCATTTTGAATCCGTTTTTCTGATGACTTATCCACTCTGGAATCCCAGTACTTCCAGGAACAAACATTTGGAAAATTCTTTTTACTTTAAGCCCCTACACAAAAATTACCCTCTAAATTTTTTTGTGGTTCCATGAAAAAGGTTTAATGATATATGAAACCATACCAATTTGGTCTTTATGATGATTTGAATATATTTTGCAGGGATGATGGGCATCTAGGAACAGTAGTAAACCTGATGGAAGTTGTGAATATACTGAAGCATCTTGCAGTAATTCAAGCCAAGATATTTTAGTTTATAGTTGGTTGATGCCATCAGGTATGCAATTAAAGTGGTTCCCACCCAGACTTAATGATTCCAATGATGATAGCTGACAAATTTCCTCACTGCACCCCTTCAGATTGCAGTCACGGCTTTAAATCACTCAAGGAGCATAAACTTAATAAAGATGGCAGTTGAAAAATTGTTGAACCTAGCCACCCAATCTCGAGACACTCTAAAGATTGCAGTCTCCTGGGTTAGTTCAGTACCTGCTAGTTTGAGAGCCAGTAATAAATAAGATTTCTAAGAGAAGTCAACTCACATAAATACTTTCAAGAAGATTCACAAGCAGTTTTGCAGTCTCTCAGAAACAAATCTTAAGGCCTTCTTAGACGTTGGAATTGATGATGGTAACTTTTATGGCAGTTCAGAAAATCCATCCATTCAGACTCATATCCATCACTACGTAAAGAATAATTTCAGAGAACAAGAATGTATATTTCGTTCATTCTTACAAAAAGATTCATTCAGTTAGATCTACCCGCCTGATTCATTCTCAAACTCATGTGCAGATTTATGATAAACTGAACGAAAAACAAAGAATATAGCAAAATCCCAAAACTCATTACTCGATGCCAGTTCTGAGGGAGATATGTACGCATCAAATTTATATTTCTCCGATCTATTATCCATTCTGGGGCCCCATCCCTTCCAGGAAGAACAACACAAGTTCCTGCCGCGGTAGGAAGAATCAATACTAATTCTAGTGCGTTCCAAATCCTGCACCAAAGCACCATTTAAATATATATATATATATATATATATAGAGAGAGAGAGAGAGTCTGCATAAAGTGTAACATGACATGAAAATATACCTTGCCTGTAGCTGAAGCAATTGACCAGAGAATGCAATGGCAAAACAGGCTCAGATGAAGTACAATTTGACCTGTGGGCATCTAATAGTCGAAAACTTGATGGAAGCCTGAATCTGTTCAAGGTTGTTGCAGTGACTAAGGTTATGGCTTTCAGCTTGGAAAGTTGATTGATGGTATCAGGTATAAGCAATAAATGGCCTCCAGATTTAGTTTCTCTAATGATGATAAGTGGCAACATCACTAGGAAATTCCTCCTCTCCATTAGTGTTGCTGTGACCTAGGGGTCCACTACTTTCAATGATGATAATTGGCAGATATGAATAGGAATTTTGTGTGGAGCTCTGAACACTTATTCAGTAGGAGAGTTTGAAGACCATGGAGACGTGCACTGATGACGGTAAGTCCTTGGTAACTGTCTCCACTCCAAACCAAGCACCCTTAGCTCTCTCATACTGCTGTTGATTTCTGGAAATCTCTCTAGCTTGAACAGCCATTGCAAGACAATTTTGAAGAGCCGACTGTCAACGTCTCTTGAAGAACAGCTAGATCTACACACCCTACAAGATCTATGAGGAAAAGAGTTGGTTTTAATCTTAATAATTAAAATACTGTTGCACCAATCTTTTAAGTACCATGTGTTTGTTGTACAACTCTTCCAGAGTTAGACTTCCAAGTTTGGCAATAATTTGAGAAGTCTGGGATTCTCATGAGATGAGTAGAGTAACTGAGATCAATAAACTCAACTTCTGTTTTAGTTGTAACAAATAAATTTCTTCTATTAGATAAATTTACATAAACGGAAAATAAATTATATAAAACTATAAGTAATTACTAACAATATCTTATCCCCACTCCAAAGTTGTTTTATGTTGCTGTCCCTTAATGAGAGCTCAACAAGGCTATTTGCGTGAAAATTCATTGGCAAAGATTCTAAAGAGTAGCCGTCCCAATGAAGATATGTTAACTCATGAGAAGTAAATTCAAAGCCTCTCGGGAGGGTTCTCAAGAAATAGTTCTCTATGAGGATTGTGACTTTGAGCAATCTAAGTCTATTTATCAATTTGAAAGATTCTCAAGAAAATGCGATAAATTAAAATGTACATTTATCTAGGAATAGTCCTCCATTGCTATGCCTCTCGAAAAATATAAGACTTAGTAAAAAAATAGAAGATAAATTAAACTTAATTGAGTTATATACATGACTAATTAATTTCTAAAAATTAATGATGATTAGAAGCTTCCATACGTTATTATATAAAACAAGTTCATGTATTTGAATCTTTACCATACTTTGTTAACACATCACATGCATCGAGTCCCCTGCTAATCTAGCTCCTCTTCCAGATCTTCTGTGGCATTCTCGACGCACGATCTCCCAACCCATTTGTTGTATTAAATCGTGCTATCTAGTATAAGTCTTTTGAAATAGTAATGAGGCATCTATCTTCTAGATTTGTTATTCCATGCCCTGCATAAGGGCCTAATATCTCTAGAAACAAAATATTTGTCATCTCTGAAAAACAAGCAATATCCAAAAATATCCCCGCTCCATATCATCGAGTCCACAAAACTTCTATTTTAAGTATTATTTCAGATTTCATGTGAAGTTGTTTTTTAGCTTACACGCTGGCACTTTCCCATTCACTTAGTTTCTTTCCAAAGAGAAGCACTTGAACTTTAAGTGCTAATGGAGGCCATTAGCATAATCTACAATACGTATGAGAGGTTCATAAACTTCTTCAGAAGATTTTGTTTAAAAGCCCACAAACCAAGCAGCTCAACAAATTTCTTCTTCCTTTGTAATTTTGGAACCTCATATGATATATTGAAGCTCCATATCGAGGCAAGCAATTTGTTTGTCTCTAGATGTGGGGCTGTGATGATGGTACTTTTGACTCAAACCAATCCTTCCTTCAGCCAAATATTCTAGTTGTTTAAGTTCATCCTATTATATATCATCAAAAACAACAAGAACTCTATTAGAGCCGAGACACCTCTTTATCATAATGGTTCCTTCATCAATATTGCTTATTCTAAAAAATTTTCCCTTCAGGATACCATGCAGAAGTTCTTGTTGTAATTGAAGTATATCACTTTTGGATCTCTCTTTGATGTTTCTAAGAAAGCTACTACTTCATGATGGAGATCTCATTATAAATAGCCTGGCTACGGTAGTTTTACTCACCCACCAATTCCATATATATCCCAAACTACACTAACCTTATTCAACTCAAAGATTCATCAATTTCGCTTTTTCAAATGAACATCAATTCCAACTACGCTTCTTTTCCTTACATTTAAAGGTTGATTGTTTAATCTTCTCATGATTATATCAATAATTTCCTTGATAACCTCACCCCATACCGTGAAATCAGTTATAAATTAAGTACAATGTCAAGAATGAGTTATAAAATGTGATGAATGTAAAATAAATTTAGTCATGCAAGATGATGTTTGATATTATTGAATTAACAACAGAATATAAATGACTAGGAAAGGTGGGTAAGGAGGGAGGAGGGTGTCGAGCCAATTCAATTATTTATTTAAACTTCACAATTTGCTAGTATCGAATCAAGCAATGTGCTCTATTGCAAATTTTTAGAACTCTTAATGGTCGAGTATCATTTAGCATTACATGTGTGAGTGTTAATAACTTCTTTCAAATTTCATTTCATAAAATATTGGCTTTTTATAAACTCTTAATTGTAGTTGTCTTTAGGTTTTATTGAGATAAATAATACTTCTATCAAAGTCACAAGGATTACATTCTTAACCTATCAATTAATTTTACATTTCCAAAGAGGAACGAGGCGTTGGGTTCAATCTAGAAAATTTCTTGAATTGGCATTGTTGATTATGAACTTAAATATGATAAAGGAAAAGCCAAAGTGTACTTTATAGAAAATTTAAAAAAAGTTAAAACTTTGATGCTTATATTATTTGACCAACACGCAGGAAAAATGGAAGTTAACATTTTATGATAACATTCTCATTAATGAGATTCTCATATTCATGAGCTCTATTATTAAATAAAATCATTCAAAAGGACATGATAAGAAATGTTGAAGACAAGAGTATAGGTAAAACTTTAATCCAGATGACCTTGGAAGGCTAAATGGACATAATTGTTTTTTTTTTCTTACAGTTAAAATGGACTTAATTGTTAATCCCCCCTAATATAATAAAAAACCATCATGAAGATTACAAAATAAGCTTGGCGTTGGTATTGTTTAAGGAGCACTAGCACATGTGAATTAAGACTTTTCATGAATATAATAAAAACAAAAACACACACACAAAAGCAAAAAATACATAAATTGAAACTCGTGAAATAGGAGGTAGAAGTATAAGTCTTGTAGTGCTAGATAATCCAAGAGGTATTATGTAATCACCAAAGACCTCATAGCAAAATAGGGTATTGATTAAAGGAGAATTATAATGAGTGTTCATGGACAAGAAACAAATTAAAAATATATACCCAAAGGTATTTGGATAAAGCATGTAAATGTTCTGATGTTTGCTATATGTCGTCCTTAAACCTTTTCGCAGTCCTGCACCTAACTTTTTCCTCAGAACTCAAATATTTCTACCACAATGTAATGAATGAATACATGGGTAAACTGATGACTCATTTGTGAACGAGGAGAGTGAAGAGAAGATATATAAAGAGATATATATATATATATATATATATATATATATATATATATATATATATATATATATATATATATATATATATATATATTTATACTTACTGTTATCCACATGGCATCCGTATAGATTAGCTCCTTCTTTCAAGGCACCCTCCACTTTATCATCTCCTTCTTTCTGATTTGCGTCTTTTATGGTAGGTGCGTTCTCCGAAACTTCCCTGGTTTCGTACATCATGGATCCACGTGGTAGAAAATCGGTAGAACCATTCTTTCCTTTGGTTCTTGACTCCCAATAATCTGACAAGTTCCTTTAAACACCATCTAGAGTATGGCTAATTTTGAGAAAACAAGAAAATTGCCGATTCTTCCATAGCTCCGGAGAGATCGGGAGGGGTCATCTCCTCCTTTCTCAAGTTCCTCATCGTCTAAGAAAGTTCGAATTCCATAAGCTCTCAAAAGGGAAGTAGAGATGATCAAGAAAATTTTTATGGGTGTCAAGCAACCTCTAAAACTCAAGAACACATCATAATTACGAAATAGTAGTAGAAGAAGAAGCTGTAATTGTATGGGTGCTGGATGGCCATGTTTGATGTCAAAGAAAATAAGAGGCCTCTATGGGTCCTCGGATGCTTAGTCACTATTGGCTCCGCACTTTCACCATGAAAGAAAATCCAAGCTGGGAGGAGATTCGATCAGCTGAAAAAATAAAAAGCTTCATCTGCAGTCATAATAGAAATCAAATGAAAAAAGAGATCATTAATCCTAAAGCGAAACTCAGGGATAGCATGTATTTTACCTTTGGAGACAAACATCATGAAGGTCAAGCTGTTATGAAGATGGTATGGAAGATAGGCAGAGGTTGAAGAAGAGGCTCTGGATATTGCTAAGGTCTCTTTGACCTTTCACATTGGTGGAAAAAGGCAAACCTTCCCAAATCGACCACACGTAACAATCTCATACGCCCTTTTTGTCCCAACTTTTTTGCCATAAAGATTTTTGTTTCTTGCTTTCCTTGTTTTTCCAACTATTTAATTTATTTTTTCTTTTACTTACATTTTTTACTTGCTTCAAGGCAGTAACAATCCAGTAATTAGTTTAATTTTTGGGTATTTTAATAATATATGTGTGACCCATATATGGTAGGCATGATAATGAGAAATCTCCACTTAAATTAATAATGTTGAAACAAAAATATGAAGAGAAACTCCAATGTCAAATGAACTCCAATCTA